>JAPYZD010006009.1:0-10282 GCA_030522725.1 Ichneumoninae sp. B BG-2022a | reverse complement strand
AAAAGAGAATTACAAACACTTCTCGATCGGATAAAAATCTGAAAAAAATCAAGCATATGGAAGATGCTAATAAGATTGTTCGTCCATAATAATGATCCCCAAATGTTATTCGTTACCTTTATGTTAAAATTTGTTTAAAATCGTAATTTTCAAGTATTAGATAAAATTCTGAAAAAATTCATACATATTCATAAAAATTAACAAATCAATTTCGTAATAAAAAAATTTGGTTGCCGGGTAATTTGATGCAGTTTTTTTTTCAGTAATTTGTTATGAACATTCTAAAATTATTATTATGCACAACAATCGTTTCAGCACCTTTTATATGCTAGCATTTCTTCAGATTTTTTTCTCATCGAGAAGTACTTATAATTTTTGTCTTTTTTCTCTCGAACTTGGGCGGCGTCAGTCATTATGCTAGTACTACCTTAAAAAAAAGTTATAGCAAGGGTTCAGGAAACATTGGTATTCACGCCGGTAAGCCAAACTGGGAATACGTACTCCCATCTAGCTATTATTTTATGTGTCACGTGTTATGTTCTAAGAACAGGGTAACGAGCTGCCCACTTGCTGCTAGTCCATTTACGTCCCAAGAACAATATTTGCCCTCAGAACTGACAACGAAATAATTCGCAGCCCGGCTGTACGGGAAGGTGTGGAACCCTATTTCCTAGAGATCTATAGAGCAGTGTTTCCCAACCTCCGGGATTCACCAGGCTCTCTAATCAGTAAAATAGGTACCGACGATTCTTGTCCACAAACATCCACAATTCTTTACATGTTAATTTTTAGAAAAATCTTATTTATTTTACAGCAATGTCTGAAAATTTTACAAATATTTGTTGTGAAATTAACAACAAAGTAATTGTTGATGTTTGTGGACAACAAAGGTTTGTTAAATGTAGGGGAGAGCGGAGTAAAATGGGGCAACGGGGCAAAACGGGTTTTTTGGGCAAAACTAAATTTTCCAATCATTTTTGGATCGTACAAGGTGGCAAAACTGGGCAGAAAAGCCTAGGGCGAATTCGGGCATCCAAAAATTATTGGAAAATGACGTTTTGCCCAAAAACCCCGTTTTGCCCCGTTGCCCCATTTTGCCCCGCTCTACCCTACAAATCTTTTTTACTGTGTACATAGTCATTGGCGGTCCGTAGACCCAAGTTTACGGACCTCTGCTGTAGCAGGGCAAAGTGTAATTCGATTATAGTTTTCTGTTACCAATACGTAAAATCAGACTCACTCTATAGATGATCAATTCGTTGCAGGGGCTATAAAAAAACTTTTCTTTCCGACGGACATGAGCCATAGGGGGGGCTGCGACAACACAATTGAGAACATTGATTTTTCCAATGTAACATATTTAACCGGGTTTCTTTAACGATCGGTTGCGATCACCGTTACCTTCGTGACCAAGCTTCCCTAATCCTAAGTAAATACCGCCCCTTCGCACCACTCTTCTCACCAGCGCCTGCGTCTAATCAAACATTTGTCTTTACTACTCGGTTGATTAAATGCCCGGGAAGTTTGTACCGTATTCTCGGTCGAAAATCCCCGTCCTTCCGTCATCGTTTCGCAGTAACGCCGCAGAGCCCACTGCGACGAGCGGAGGAATGCAGCGATGTTCGGAAACTAGTGGGATAACGAGGACGACTGTGATATCAACCAACCAGAGGGATAAGAGGGCGGCTCTTTATCCTCCGCGCCTCATCAGTGAGCCAGGGAAGATGCACTCGTGAATCGGCCGGAAAATGCTGGACCTTCGGCCCGCCGACTACAGTGGGATTCGTATAGGAGAGACCGGGGCAAAATGGCACAGTGGGGCAAAACGGCATAGTGAGGACAAAAGTCAATTTTCCAACAATTTTGGATGCCCCATTTTGTCCCAACGATACGTTCCGATTTTGACGGAGAAAAAAAATTTGTTGGTACAACAAGATTTTTGTTACCGTAACAAATTTAGTTTGTTAATATCGGGATAACAAAACCAGCTTGTAACCATAGCAAAATGTTTCGCATGGAGGGTTTTGCTACCGCAACAAAACAGCCTTTGTTACTGTAAAAAAAATAATTGTTGTATGACTGAGTGGGGCTCGTATATGTGACAACAAATTACGATGAGCTCGAGACGCCCGACGTCCAAAATGAAAACAAATAGACGCGAGGAAACAGTTAATTTGTATTCGACTAAATAATAAATTTCAAGAATTTGCAATTGCAAATACAGACGTTATTTTTAATACAATAAAATTAGTCATAAAATACAAATGCAGTGAGTTAATCTTCAAATAAATGTTTATACGTATCTATAACTCTGCTATTATCAGCCACTATACTCAGCAGTCAAATTACAGCAGGCGTTATTTGTTCTCATAGCAAACTAAATCGCCGCAGTAACAAGAAAGTTTTGTCGTGATAGCAAAACCAATCGCTTCTACGTAGTAATTCTTTTGTTGGTTATACTGATCGTCTTGTTGCGAGAATGAGGTCACTGTCAACAAAGCTCATTTTGTTAGAGCGACTAAACCATTTTTCTCCGTGTTCAAACCAGCTTTAAGGGAGACCGGGGCGAAATGGCACAGCGGGGTAAAACGGGACAGTGAGGGAAAAATTCAATTTTCCAATAATTTTTGGATACCCCATTTTGTCCCAACGATACATCCGGGTTTTCAAACCCGTTTGGCCCCACATACCACCATCGTCACCATCCAAAGGTTGTTGAAAAATTCCGTTTTATCTCATTATCCCGTTTTGCCCCGCTGTGCCATTTTGCCCCGGTCTCCCCTACCCCACGTACCACCATCGCCACCATCCAAAAGTTATTGGAGAATTGCGTTTTGCCTCGTTATCCCGTTTTGCCCCGGTGTGCCATTTGGCCCCGCCCGCCCCCTACGTATACCTATTCTCCGCAGTCTAATCCTTCTCAATAGAACGGAACTTTCGGAATATTCCAACTGCCGAGTGCTCGTCGATCCTTTCGCTGCGCTTGATCTTCAAGGCCGCATTATTGCTACTGGCAAAGTAAAGCATCCGCGTACCTACCACGCCATTCGCTGTACACAGAACGCAGTTGGGACGAATGTGCTACTGGGGGAGATCTGTAATCGGTGGTTGCTAGAGTCCGGATGCCGGAAGTCATAAAATTCACATTGGTTCGTGACAATCAAGTTTACTGGTCGAACTTTTCATTGGAGACACTACCGATTGACGACGGTTCCGAGCGAGAACGGTCTCAACCCTTGCCATTCGTGGAACACTTCGGGACGCCTCGGGGAACGGAAGTGCGGGGTTGGGGAGCGAACACAAATGACTTCCATTCCCAGATATATCTTTGCGTCTGCTCCTTTGTCGCGAGCGGTTCTTTGGTAGCTTTCTTCATCTCTCATTTTCACTCCATTTTCATTATTCTTGAAACAATAAGTGATATCCGGGAGCCAGGATATTGCTTTGTGGGAACGCCGGTCGAGGCTTTTTCGAGCTCGACTCCAATTAAAGAGCGCTGTTGCTGCTGTCGTTGCTGTCGGGACTTTCTCAGCTGTCGGTTTGACGTTTCGTTTTTTTAGACCCGGAAGACTAGTGCACGGAGAAAAATAGTTCTGTTTCCCTAAAAAAATGTGTATCGTTAATAATTTGTTGTTGTGGTGGCAAAAATATTTGGCCATAAGAGGAAATATTTGGGAAGAAGCCCCAGATGTAGTAAACAGAAAGGACCAAAGTGTGATAACGCGACTGAGAATCGGACATACCAACACTACACATATTCACCTAATTACACACTCGTCCAGAAATCACTGCACTCTCTGTAATCTCCCCCTCACCGTGGAACATATTATCATCGATTGCCCTGTGACACAAATGCACCGCGACAAACTTGATTTACCCAAATCATTGAAGAAATGCTTAAATACTACCGAAATGTGCAAAAAATTTATAGAATTCTGTAAAAACACACATATCTATCGTGACATCCAACGTGTAGCAATAAGCTCTCATTTTCTACCTTTTGTTTTTTGTTTTTGTATTACATTCATATTATGGACGTCGCTAATAACCTTGTTGTTGATGCGACGGAAAATAAATATAAATAAAAATATATATATATATATATATTTGGCTGCCACAGCGAAATAATTGTTGTCAGAGCAAAATATTTGCTGCCACAGCAAAATATTTTGTTGTCCCTATGTTAACCGGGTAAATCAGTAATGTTAACAAAATTCTTGTTGTCCCAACAATTTTTTTTCTCCGACTGGTCGAGCACGAGTTTGGAATAAAGTTTGGAGTTTGGGACGCGCCTCTTTTACTCTTGGAAGATTGATGGAGAAGATGTGAACCGTATCAACTGTATTTAGATGAGACTGGCTCGAATAAATAATCAAACCCGGTTTTGTCAGCAATTTTTAAGTTGGGCATTCCTCGGTTTCTGCCCCAATATCTAAAATCTAAGTATACTCATTCAGTGGATACGGACTATAAGATATAAACTAAAAGGGACGCGCCTGAGAATCGGACATACCAACACTACACATATTCACCTAATAACACCAAAAATATATATATATATATTTTGCTGCTACAGCAAAATATTTTGTTGTCCCTACGTTGAACAGACAAATCAGTCATGTTAACAAAATTCTTGTTGTCCCAACAATTTTTTTTTCTCCGTGTGGTCGAGCACGAGTTTGGAATAGATATCGGACGGTTAAGTTTCGCTGCGACCTTCCCTCATGCCACGAAATCAATAATAAATTCCCATAATGAGACCAGTGCCGTCCGGCAGCCGGCAGATGCCGTTCCCCCTGTTCGTAGTCGCGGGCGCCGTGGTTGTTGATGATGCTAAAGTGAAAGGGAGGCGGAAAAGAACGCAGCTTTGCCCGGGCTACGGGACAGGAATCTCAAGTGGCGACGAAAGATAAATCAAATTAGTTTCCAGCGCAAAGGCAAGTTGAGAGTTCGTGCGGGCTGAGCTTTCCGCAGCCCGCACAGAATTCGCTTGTTCGCCCCCTCTCGTCTCCCCGCCTCTCCAGATATCCAAATTACGAACGACCCGCCTTATTCCTCGATAAATCCGTCCGTGGTTTTCACGCTCTCCCCGACGTTATTGAATTGGATTTTAAAAATCGACATTGTTCCTGCTTTTTCTTCCGCTCGTGAGAGGCGGTTGCGTTCCCGATTCGCGTTATTGACTACTGCCGAGAACGTCGGTGGGTCAGGTGCGATAATGCACGTGCGATAAATTGCGTTGCATCGGCTGCTCTTCGAAACAATCGATTTACCGGGCATTTTTTAAATTTATTTCGTGACTAGTTTTTATGTAATATTTGGGAATAATGTGACATATTAATGGTGCAGAAACTAATTTTTTGGTGAATAAGTCATTGTCACTATTAACGACGCATCAACAAGCAATGTTTTATTATTAAATAAGCATACAGATCCGTTGTCGACGTCCGATTTCACTAATCACGTCGCACATTAGTTGGACTCGTAACATAACCACACCCAGAAAATAATTCATCTGTCGGGTCCTCGCAAATAAATATTTATTTACATTAAATAAATATTTATTTAAATTAAATAAATGTTTATTTAATATAAATGAATATTTATTTGCGGGTGCAATCTCGAAGTTGGTACTTCGAGGACTCATGTCACAACCACAATTCCATCGAGGACACAGCTTGAAGTAAATAAAGTTTCATAAAAACAAATCGATGATTTTCCTCTCTATTACAGTGCAGCGATTTTCCCCGTAAGAAATAAATATGGTCTTGTATCAGCGACAGATGTTTTCGTACGACTGACTGATGCGCTCCCGATTCGCGTTATTGACTATTGCCGAGAACGCCGGTGGGTCAGGTGCGATAATGCGCGTGCGATAAATTGCGTTGCATCGGCTGTTCTTCGAAACAATCAATTTATCGGGCATCGCCACAGCCCGGACGAGCAATTGGATCGTGACAAGGACTCTTCCGCGAAACAGGACAATATGCGATTGCCTGAATGAGAGAAGGGCGCAACCTACGTAATGTAAAAATGCAAGGCGATGCGCGTCGGGCCCTTATTTTACTTGGGGGTCAATACATTGTTCTGCCCATTATCGCACAGGTGTAGGACCGACCATTGTTACGCGAATAATAGCCTCGTTCCATCGCCGAGCTTCCTTATCACCGCCTTTCATTTGAGGAACGCCTATGTAGGGTATAGACGCAAATTTTACATGGCTTTTCTTTCGCATAACGAGAAGAGAGCTTCCCCGTCAGACAGTTTTTCGTTTCGGTCGTCTTATATTCGGATCCGACGGAGCATTGCCGAGTGCCGTGCGAGGGCAGGAACGAAGGCCGAGGGAACCGGCGCAACGGAGTACTTCACGCTCGAGTGTCTCGAAATAAGGGTCGCATCCGAGATAGAGAATATGACGCTTCGAAAAATGATGAGCTCGAATAAATCCTCACACCCGGCTTTGTGAGCAATTTTTAAGGCCGGCATTCCTCGGTCTCCGCCCCAGCATCTAAAAATCTAAGTATACTCATCCGGTAGATAGTGACTAAGAGGCTTAATCAAAAAGTGACGTGCCTATTTTCCTTGTATCGGATCGAAAGGGAACGATGGCGGGACGAACAAAGTGTGAACCGTATCAACTGTATCTAGATGAGACTGGCTGAAATAAATCCTCACGCCCGGCTTTGTGAACAATGCTTCAGCCTCGCATTTCTCGGTTTCGCTCCCAGCATCTAAAAATCTAAGTGTCACTCATTCAATGGATAGCGACTATAAAATATAAAAAATGTGACGTGCCTATTTTACTCGTAGTGGATTGGAAGAGGAAATGGCGAAGGTTGAGGCGGACGAACAACATGCGAAGTGTATCAACTGTATCTGGACGAGAATAACTTCAATAAATCATTGCACCCGGCTTTGTGAGCAATTTTTAAACTGGGCATTTCTCGGATTTGCCCCAACATGTAAAATCTGAGTACACTCATTCAGTGGATACGGAATATGGAGTATAAACTAAAAGGGACGCGCCTGTTTTACTCTTGGAAGATTAATGGAGAAGATGTGAACCGTATCAACCGTATTTAGATGAGACTGGCTCGAATAAATCATCAAACCCGGCTTTGTGAGCAATTTTTAAGTTGGGCATTTCTCGGTTTCTGCCTCAACATCTAAAATCTAAGTATAATCATTCATTAGATGCGCAAGTTTTCCTCGTAGCAGATTGCAAAAGGAGATGACGAGGCGAAGGCGGGCGACCAAAATGTGAACCGTATCAACAGTATCTAGATGGGACTGGCTCGAATAAATCCTCACACCGGGCTTTGTGAGCAATTTTCAATCTAGGCATTCCTCGGTTTCTTCCCCAGCACCTAAAAATCTGAGTATACTCATTCACTAGATGCGCACGTTTTCCTCGTAGCAGATTGCAAGACGAGATGACCAAGGAAAGACTGGCGAACAAATTGTGGACCGTATCAACAGTATCTAGATGGGACTGGCTCGAATAAATCCTCACACCGGGCTTTGTGAGCAACTTTCAATCTGGGCATTCCTCGGTTTCTTCCCCAACACCCAAAAATCTAAGTACACTCATTCAGTGGATACGAACCACGGGGTCTAAACAAAAGTGACCTGCCTGTTTTACTCGTAGTAGATTGAAAGAGGAGATAGCAAAGGGATGACGGACGAACAAAATGCGAACCGTATCAACTATACGTAGATGAGACTGGCGAAGAAGAAGCGGTCTTCGCGGGGCTCTTCGGTGTATTGAAAAGGGGCAGGAGGGTGTACTTTAGTCGAATGTGTACTGCATCAAGTGTCCCTTTCGCTTTTCCTCGGAAGCATCAAATCTTCCTCCTGCTCGCAGGCACGAATGCCTATCCAACGGTGGGAGGAAACGAAGAAAGGGCGTACGCATCCGGCTGCACGGTGAAGCTGATCGGTTGATTACAAAGTCCCTCGGGTACGTTGTTGCAGACCGGACAGCTTCACCGTGCACAAACGTGACTACAGTCGCGCTCGCGGAGTTAACTTTTAAACGAGCGCCGCATGCTTCGTGCCGAAAGTTCGAATCCGACGGAAGAATAAACGATTTTGTATTCTCGAGGTGTTTCCGACGCTGTCTGTACAGCATAGACGAGAAACGACTGTCATCGCGGACTGAATGGAATACACTAGTTGCCGTGGCGAGGGAGGAAAAGGAAATTGCGTGATTTGAGAAACTTTTCACCTTACAAGAAAACGCTCTCGCTTCGCACCCGCTGTAAACATCTCCAGACTCCGGCGAGCTCTTCGTACTTTACGATGCATAATATAGTTATCTACTGCGGGTCAATGAATCAGCCCGCGAAGCCTTTTTACTTTTCGCTCTGTAATGAAAACGGTATGAAATAAGTTTGGATGAGGAAGGGCGAATGGGAATTAATTTACGAGAATGTTGGACGCGTTCATCCGGCCCGGTGCATCGGCGCAGTTGCGTTAAGGGAGAAGAGATGGAAAAGACGGTCGAGACAACCTCGGGCCGTGTCAGGTTTCTTCGATTATTATTTCTCCTAGAAAGGTAGTCAGAAAAACGTTTATTCCAATCAAAGAAAATTTATTAAGGACGAAGAAAAATGTTTATTTGCTGCATAATCTAATAGAGCGTTTATTAATTTCTAATATATTTATTTGTTTGATAGTATTATTCTTATTATTTAATAATGTTCATTTGCATTTAATGAACAGGTGTTTGGGTCAAATCATTTTTTTAATTTAGTTCGTGACAGACCTGCTAGTTTTTATGTGATATATGAATGATGAAGAAATAAATGTGTTGGTGAATAAGTTATTGTTACTATCAACGAAGCATCAAGCAATGTTTTATTGTTAAGTAAACATACAGATCCGTTGTCGACGTACGATTTCACTAATCACGTCGCACATTAGTTGGACTCGTAACATAACCACACTCAGAAAATAATTAATTTGACGGGCTTCTGCAAATAAAAATTTATTTACATGTAATAAATATTTATTTGAATTAAATAAATGTTTATTTAATGGAAATAAATATTTATTTGCGGGTTGCAATCTCGAAGTTAGTCCTTCGAGGACTCATTTCACAATCACAATTCCATCGAGGTACACAGCTTGAAGTAAATAAAGTTTCATAAAAACAAATCGATGAGTTGCCTCTCTATTACAGTGTAGCGGTTTTCCCCGTAAGAAATAAATATAGTCTTGTACAACCAGCGAGAGTTTTTCGAACGACTGACGCGTTGAGGACTCTGTAATGCGCGCCACCGTCTAATTTGACGTCAAATATATGACTTCTTTGCCCCGACTGAACATTTATTTTAAAGCCCAAATATTTCAATCATTTTTTTTTTTTTTTACTTACACTGAAGAACAGCCGTTATTTGAATTTAACAAGGATTTTCTTAAGGCAAGTAAACATTTATTTTATCTTAATAAACGTCATTTCAAGATCCAAATTTATTTGATTTTAATAAATCTTTTTTCTGGGTGCCCGCTCAGCGGATCTTGGCGAGCTCGTTTCTTCGGCTCGTCGTCCCGCTCCTTCGGACATCCCGGAATATACAAAGAAAATGCCGCATTAGGGTAATGTCGCGTAAACTTTTCGCGTGACGGCTGTGCCTTCGCTCGTTTACTTTTTCCCTCTATTTCGGCTCTGTTGGGCCTCTGCCGGTTAACAGACGGTTTATCGGGAGGAAAGAAGAAATCTGGAGAATTCCATTAGCCGAGCGATCGACGCGTTACGTCCCTAGCTCGGTCTTCGCTGACTTCCGATGTAGGTGAGGTGCGAGAGTTTCCCCGAGGGATGAAAAGGGTGCGCAGCGAAAGGATAACTCCCCGAGGCGGCGGGCGAGGCTACTGGATGAGGGAGTTTAGCCGCTCCACTGGACTGTAACTTAAGCTAACCCGAGAAACACCGCCACCTCGAACACCAGCGCGACTGCCGTTCGGTGGTGCTGGTGCTACTTTATTCGCTCGAAACTTGCCTCGTCAGGCGGGAAGCCCCGAAAGCCCCGAACTGCACCGCGGCCTACAAACGTAAAGCGGAATCCAACTTCCTTCCTTGCGGCGGAGATTAATTTCGACAACGACACCGTGACGCTTTTAATACCGAAATCTTATTGTTCTCACATGACAATCTAAGCGACAACGAAGTGATGAGTAAGGCAAAGGTACCAATGATCGGACGGTTAAGAGCAGCCTAAGATTCCAGCAGTTATTCATTTATCAAGAACATTTTTTTTCTTGAAATAACCGAAACCAATAT
>JAPYZD010006005.1:0-14720 GCA_030522725.1 Ichneumoninae sp. B BG-2022a | reverse complement strand
ATCTGAATAAAAATAGTAAATATGGTAGATATAAAAATAGTAAACATAAAATATAAAATAACATTTGATTCTAGACTACATAACAAACTAAACATACATCAACGGCCTATGGTTGTGCTAGACTAGTCCTCCCTACACTTCTCTCCCCTCTTTACGATAATCCGGTTTATTCATATTTAAGCACCCCGGAATATGTCGCCCCTTTTTAATAAAAAGTACATAAACGGAAACCTTGATTAAACATTCCGAACATTAGAAAAAAAACAGAATTAAACATACTATAATTAGGCATTTTAATTTGCATGATTATTTTTTTTTTAATAGACATTAGAAGTTTGGTCAGGGAACATTTTTTATTGGTCAGTGAAAAGTCAGGGAATTTTGTTCAGGGCAAAAAACGGCAACCATTTAATTGCAAAACTCTATGTCATATAATAATCTTCTCCACTGTTGATATACTTAATTAATCATAGGTCGACCAGCGATATTCTCTCCGCGAAACCCGACGCTGTTTAATTACAGAGTAATTTTTTTAAAATCACAGAATAATTATTCTCTCCGTAGTTAAAATATTTAAATTTAATAATTAAAAAATATCAGATTGAAGTCGTGGTTGGATCTTCGAGAAAAAAAGTGTTACCGAAGGATAAATAATGAAAAATAATTAATTAGGAGGCGAAAAGGATTCGCTCGGATTGTCGCACCGTCCAATCGAGAGGGAGAGTGCGAGAGTTCCGGTATTTCGTGCCAGCGAGCAATATTTTACACCCGGCTGGTAGGATAACGCGTCGCGCGGCTTTTATCTCGCTATCTGGACTCTATCGTTGAACCTACCTGGTGTTGAAAGTTTATATACAGTGTGCTCCTGTTATATACGCCGTTGCGTGGAAAGCGAGCGAGCCGGAGGGAGAGAGAAGTTTTCGCGCCGTTTAACGTCTGCTCATTAGCTCATAAAACGATTGTGTACATTGTACGAAACTCGATGTCCGCGGCGTTGCGCAATAAAACATAAATCGCAACGTACATACGGAGTCGGTGGGGGAGCGTGGTGCGAGGACGTTACGCTATCGCGGATATGGAAGCGTGCTCGCGAGTTATACTGTAATGAATATTGAGATACA
Organism: Ichneumoninae sp. B BG-2022a; assembly: GCA_030522725.1. Taxonomy (NCBI): domain Eukaryota; kingdom Metazoa; phylum Arthropoda; class Insecta; order Hymenoptera; family Ichneumonidae; species Ichneumoninae sp. B BG-2022a. Next base: position 13,599 of record JAPYZD010006005.1, on the reverse strand, counting down.
GAGAGAAAAAAAAATTTGTTTGAGTTTTTGTCGTGGTTGTTTGGAGGAATCGACGCTTCAGATTCGCTCAATCATTGAGCTTTTTTTTCGGGTTTGTGCGTCGAAATTCTAAATCTGGGCCAATTACGGGGACAAAGTATGCGACGGTTTATTTTTGTTAATATTTTTTTAAATTAAAATGTATATAAGCGCGCTCCCTCGCGAATTCTACTGTAATAAATATTGAGATATTGAGAAAAAAAGAAAAAAAATGTTGTTCGAAGAGATCAATGCATCACTGAATCTTCGGGTCGGTCAGTCGTACACTGTTAAAAAAAATTGTAAATTTAATGTACCGATATTGGAAGCTTTTTTACATAAACCGTTTCTGAAATTTGAAACACATGTGCGTTGCAATTTTACAATAAAATTTGTACTTTTCATGAACATTTTTCTAAATTTTGCAGCAAAAGATTTGTAATTTTAATATCTGGTATTTTTATTTTACAAGCAAAGTACATTCATGTTTAATTAATATGAGTAATGTCAGCAAATTTCAAGTTCCAGTACATTAAATTTACAATTTATTTTTACAGTGTAAAGCCCTAGGAACAAAGTACTGTTTCCCAAATTTAAAAAAAAATTTCAAAATTTAACGAAAACAAAAAAAAAACAAAACCATTCCGAGTCTTTTTTTCGCTTCTCCCCGGAGGAGTTTGTGGGGACGACGGCTGGTTGTTCTCTTCGTAGGGACTAAAACTCCGCGGCGTGTAGCCGGCGGCGGGACCGCGTGCGTACACGTGAGGCGGGACACGAAGAGGGCCGGCAAGACAGCAGCAACGGCAGAAGCAGCAGCGGCAAGGCCAAAAAAAACAGCAAAGATAAAAAAAGAAATAATATTTTTGTGGCGAACGACGGCGGAGGAGGTCGAGGCGAGTGTCCCGACAGAGGCGAGGAGCGAGATGGATAAATAAAAGAAGAGACACGAGGGCGAGATAGTGCGCCGGAGAGGTTCGCTTCTCGTGTATACGCTATATAATTACAGGACTCGGGCACAGAGAGTCCGCTCACCGGGACAGGACGAGGAACGAAGCGGGACGGAGAGAAACGAAGAGGACGAGAATAAAGCGGGAGAGAGCCCGAGTTTCGCCGGAGAGGAGAGAGAGCTCGGTGGCTAGACCGACTTGCAGGAACCGATGGCCTGGAGGCGCCCCGGGATACTTCCAAATCGACGGCGGCCTCTCGGGCTCTCGACGAACTCGCTCGCTTCGACCCGGGTCCCCGACTCATTCTTATTCGCGCCCCGGGTCAAAAACGTCGTACAGATACCGCACGAGGAACGCCGCGCTGAGTTTCTTGAAAAATCTCGCGACGGCAGGGCTTGCAACGGATAGGCATGCTTCGCTTCTTTTTTCTCGTTTGGTTGAATATACCGCATGTATATATAATATACATTGTTGGTGTCCGATTTTCAATTTTATTTTGATTTTGACGGCCGGGCTTGCATTTTGTTTATATCCCTTGCATCAACCAGCAGAGTAGGCTTGGAAACAAGAGACGAAGACAATGACGAAGCTTCTGTAAAAAATAAAATAATCTAATTTACGCACGAGAAACGCCGCGTTGAGTTTCTTGAAAAGAAACTCAGAAAAGATTGATCTTTGCTTTTTAATTTTTTTTTATTTAAACGAAAAAAATTACTCAACGTTCTTCGACGTTCGATTTTATTTTTATTTTTGCATCAGTCTGCGTGCTAGTCTTGGAAACGAGATCCGATGACAAAGACGACACTCGAAGAGTTTCTATTTTTTTTTATGTATGCACAAGAATTGCCGTGCAGAGTTTCTTGAACAATCTCGGGTCGGAAATGCCCGCAACGGATGCGCACGCTTCGGTTATTAATTTCGTGTATATATATATATTCACGGCATGTATATATAATATACATTGTTGTTTTTTTTTCCTTTACGAAAAAAATCTTCGGCCTTCTTCGAGGTTTCATGCTATTTTTTATTTTTTTGCTATTTTTATTTTTTTTATCAGCCTGCAGGCTAGTCTTGGAAACACGAACCGAATACGATGACGAAGCGCCGAAGAGTTTGATATCGGGAGGGTGGATGTAGGTCAGGTAGCTCCCGGGAATAGATGAGAAACCGATTTGATCTGTCGAAGAGTTTCTATAAAAAATAAAATAAAGCGTCGACTCCCCGACTCGACTCATTCTTATTCGCGCCTCGGGTTGAAAAGTCGTAAAGATACTGCACGAGGATATCGCCGTGCAGTTTCTTGAAAAATCTCGCGACAGAGAGGCTTGCAACGGTTTTTACAAAACATATATGCATATACTGCGTTTATATGTAATATACATATTTGTTTTTCTATTCTTGGTTTTATTTTTTTTTTACGAAAAAAATCCTTCATTCAAAAAATACTGCATTTATATATAATATACATATTTGTTTTTCTATTTTTGGTTTTATTTTTCTTTTACGAAGAAAAATCCTTCGGCGTTCTTTGAGGCTCGAATTCATTTTTATTTTTTATTTTTTTGCATGAGCCGAAGGGTGGATGTAGGTCAGGTAGCTCCGAGAATGGATCAGAAGCCGATTAAATCTGTCGAAGAGTTCCTACTATAAAAAATAAGATACAATAAAATCATTCATGCACGAGGATCGTCGTGCAGAGTTTCTTGAAAAATCTTGCACCAGACACGCATCCTTCGGTTCTTCTTTTCGTATGTGTATACTACATGTTTATGCATTGTTGTTGTTTGTTTTCTTTCACGGAAAAAATCGATCTGCGTTCTGCGGCATTTAATAATTATTATTTTTTTGGCTCATCCTGCACGCTAATCCTGGAAAAACGAGCCCAAGACGATGACGAAGCGCCGAAGAGATACCGAGAGGGTTGATGTAGGTCAAGATAGCTTCCGAGAGAGGATGAGAAATCGATTCGATCCATTGAAGAGTTACTATAAAAAATTAAAGAATTTACAGTTTACGATGTACGTGCGATTTCTTTCGTTGCGCACTCTTCGAGAAAATGGAGGTAAAAAAAGCTTTTCGAACCTACGTTATACAATCTCGTGGATAGGTCGAATAAAGTGGAAAACCATCAAAGTGAAGCAATGCGGGGGATGCGAGAAAACATTTCCCAACTTTTATCAACTTTCGTTGCAATCCTCATTCGCCTAAAAAGAAAGAAAATCCCCGCGAACGGATAGCGAAGATGGTCAGCGTGGAGGGGGGGGAGGGTCAAGATGGCTGCCGGTTCTCGTTCTCGTCTCGGACTCCGATTGGCGATCCCGATGCCGAGCTATTTTAGAGAGGCGGTTGGTGGTTCCGCGCGCCCAGTGCAAGAGAGTAATTTTTATAGTGATTATACTAATTTCATAGTATGCCCTCGTCCCCACCCCACCCTCTGCACTTTGCTCGATGCTCTTGCGGGGCACCAGGCAGCTTCACAAGATCAGCCCTTCCGTCAATCGCTTCTCCCCCCACAAAACTTACCCGCCACAATTTTCAATCTTTTCATAATTCGTTTTTTCCCCTATTTACCCCAATCTCCAAAATAATGAAAATCTTCACGAAAATTTTATTTAAAGAAAAATAATAAAATATAAAATCTATAAAAGATTTCGCAAAATCGCCTACAAGATTTTCGCCCGAGCGTGTGAAGTCGCCCGATCGGCTATTACTATTAGCGTCAGGCTATATTGAACCATAATTGTCGGTAGTTGTTGGTGCACCTCGGGTGGGGTTATAGACATATATACTTACATTTATATAGTATAGGGTATATATATATAACCATATATATATATAGTGGTACGATGTATTCACGAAGGCAAAGGTAGCCGAGGCTGCTCCCGCCCCCGGCGTCCAAACCTGGCTGTGCCCCCATCGCAGTTTTTCTCCCCCCTAACTCTGTATGCCTTCCACGGTGTGTTTTCAGTACGCCGTCCACAGTGCCTACCCCGGGGGCCAGCCGTGCTCCTCTCTTCCTCGCCTCCCTCCTCGCCGGCTCTTCTCGTGCCTTCTCCGTTCGATCCTCGCCCCCCCCCCCGTCCCCCCTCAGCGTGGCCGGTGGGGGCTCCGCTAAATTACCACAATTTTGTACTTTTTATACCGGAGAAGAAAAAAAAGTAACAAAAAAAAACGGCAGTAAAAAAAAGGAAAAAAGAAAACGAGAACGAGGATAATTTTTCGGTGGAAACGCAACAATTTTATCGGCCGTTGTTATGTGAGATCAGTTGGTGCCTACTGCCTCAGCGCGTTACACCTCTCTCTGCCCGGCTCGGCATCTTCGCTCGACTCGCTCCGAACTTTGTCGTCCCGCCCGTCGAACACGTTGTTCTATTCCGGCCGTTGACGGTGTTCTTATTTTTCTTAAACCCCACCGGGCGTCGCGAACCGAAGTGTGCGTCGAACGCAATTTCGTCCGTTCGAACTTCGACCTATGTCGAGCGAACGTCGTTCCCGCTCGGCGACCGGCTAGAGCGCGCCCGACCGCCGCCATTTTGGTGACCTTCCGACGCTCGCCCGGTGGACTTAGCGAGAATCACGCGTAAACAGGCTCGCTCCTTTGAGATCTAATCTCGGAGACACTCGCGTCGAACACTCGAGCGGATTCTCCCGTCGGATCAGTGACGACTGCTGCTTGTTGTGACAATGTGAATTGTTGTTATTATCTTTTTTTATTATTGTCGTTATTATTATTTTTTTTAGTGAGACGAAGTTTTAGCTGGGATTTTGTAACTTCCGGTGATTTGGTTTCAACTGCCCGGTGACAATATTTGAAAGAAAAACAAATATTCTTTCAATTTCCGAGTCCGATAAATTTTTTCGCGGGAATACAAAAAAATGTAGAAAATGCCCAACAATTTTTTTGCTCTTTTCTTATGAAGGTATAGTTGGGATTATTTTGTTCGATGGTCACGCTTTCATCTCGCGAGCAACCTAGGTGACGGTTGCTCATTTTCTTTTTTTATTTTCGAGTTCGATAAACATTTTTGCGAGAACGTTTAAAAATATAGAAAAAATTTAGCAAATGCCGCATTCTTTTTCCGCGTTTCCAACTGGCGGGCAGCCCATGCGAGGGTTGGATTTTCAATTTTATATTCGGGTTTGATGAACGTTTTTGCGAGAATATTAAAAAATATAGAAAATGCCGAATATTTTTTTTTATATATATATATTTTTTAATGAAGATATAGTTGGAGCTGTTTTATTAGACAGTCACGCTTCCATCTCGCGGGCACGGGCGACCGGAGAGAGACGCTTGCGGGCTGATTCGCGGAATCACGGTAGTGCCGTGCCCGTGGGCAGTCTTCGGGGTTCCTGAGGTTCCAACGCGTTTTAATTGGTAGCTGCCGTGGTCGACTGTGCGAGGCTTCGCGTTCCTTCCTCCTCATGCCCTTTCGGCTCCCTTCGGCGACCGAGTTCGAAAAAGCACCGTGGACCTTGCGTCGGTGCTGTTGCCTACGGGCTTGACGAGAGGCGAGCGCGAAGCGTCACTGTTACGCGAATGATTAATACAAGGGGAATCTCGGCGTCAAAAAAAATCGGCTTTGTGTCTCGAGGCCCTTTACCTTTTTTCGTAGACTTTTTTTTTTGCTACCCTCGTACAAGACTTGTCCGATTTTTATTTTTCCTTTTGGCGCGAGTTTCTCGTGGTTTTGGTAATAAAGGATCGTACCACGTTAGCCAAAAAAAAAAGTTGGCACACGTTTTCTCAAATTAAATTTCGCGAAGTGATTTGAGTTTTTTTATATGTCGAAAATGACCTGCAAAGAAATGATGGGCGAGTTTTTGGGTTCATTGAAAGATGGAGAAAACAATTGCATTTCCAGTAACCTGGGCTAGGGTTTTTTTTCATATTCGAGTTTAATTGAAAATGTTGCAAGACACTTCAAAAATAAATAAAAAATAGCGAAAATTATGTACGAGATTTATAGAAAAAATTGCGAAAAAAAGTATTCCCAGCAACCTACGAAAGCGTTATATATTTCTTCATATTCGAGTTGAATAAAAATGTCCGCGAGATTAAAAAAAAAAAAATTTTTTTTAAATCTCGAAAATGACGAATAAAGAGTCGATGGACGGGCCGGGTTTATTGAGACCGCGGAAAGATCTCCCGCTCCCGGACACAGTGACGTGTCCAGAGTATCGACGGGGTACGCTAGCCCCCCCCCCCAGGAGAGTGAACTCGTTCGGGCGGGAGCAAAATAAGACTATTTTGCCTGTGCGTAATAAAACGCGTGCAAGGGCGAAAAAGGGACGAGAAGACGCGAGGAGGTTAAATATAACAGTGGAGTGGGCGTGGCTGGCGCGATGCGGCGCGATCTCAAAGCAGCTATACGACGGAGGTATAGGAAGAGATACGTGGGATACGCGGCGTATGTATAACCGCCGTGCTCCTGCTTCTGCTGCTGGGGCCCCCTTACGATGCGCGATCCCTCGGCACGAAACTGGGAGCTCGAGAGATAAGATCCTCCTAGTTATCGCGCCGACTCCTGTTTTTTCTCGATCGGGCTTCGAGCTTCGTACGTGCGAGACGATACCCGAAGCTCCCGGGGATGGCAGTTTATTTTTTATATATAGACATAGAACGAGAAGTAAAATTTTGATTTTTTTTCCCTCAAATTTTGACTTATGTCCATTGTGTTATATTTTGAGGACAGAAATCGGCGAATCGGAGATTAATAACTGATAGTGTTTATTTAATTTTTTAACGGGCAGGATATTCTCGGAGGGCGATAGAAAATATGGACGTGGTAGACTCAGCGATAACTTGTCAACATTGATCGATTCATTCGTCGGTAAAAAAAATGTACCAACACTTTTTTTCGCTGATCTACGAAATAAAAATGAAATAAAAAAAGATATATATTTTTTTGCGAGATGGTGTCGATGGTACTCGATCGGGCTTCGAGTATTCGACGATACCTAAAGATCCGAGTGTTGGCAGTTAATTTTTTACATATATACATACATAGACCGAGAAGTACATTTTTTATTTTATTTATTTTTTCTCAAATTTTGGCAGATGCACATTGATTAATATTTCGAGGACGAAAATTGTCGAATCGGAGATTGAGAAAGTCGTATTTATTTAATTTCTCAACGGGCGGGATAAGAAATCAAAACGATAACTTCGCAACACCTTCACCAATTCGTTCGCCGGTAAAAAAAAAAGGAACCGTAAACAAAAATGTACCAAAAATATTTTTCTCGTTGATCTACGAAACAAAAAACGATATAAAAAAAAGAATGATATTTTTTTCTGGGAGGGTAGGACCATCCGGGATGGTGCCGTAGGGCGAATCCTCGAAGTAGTTAGAGAAGGCTTCGCTGCTGCGGTAACGACGAAACGATGACCCCGTCGGATACCGTAAAACGGCAGCGGCAGCGCCGTAGTGTAGGAAACAAAAGAGATCTCGGGGCGCAAAGATGACGGAATATAACGCTGCTTAGGTCTACCGGTAATTGCCGGCTTCGGTGTACGACCAGAGCGAGAGTCGTCGGCAGATGTGGATAATGATAGCCCGGATGCGCGCGCAGTGTGTCTCGCCTCTTCCGCCCCGCCGCGCGCGACCAACACAGAAATCTTCGGTTTTTTTTCTTTGTTTTTTTTTCCTCGTACACATTAAAGACAAGATCCAGAATATCTTGGCGCCACGAATCTAGGACTGTTAGGTAGGCTCGATCGAACGAAGAGAAAAAAAAAATATTACATTTTCATCCGTCTCCACTCTCGCTATCCGTCGCTTCCAGCTCGAAACTCCTCCAGCTGCCTTGGTCGGTTTGATCCTTTCTCGGAATAAAAAAACATTCGACGATTCCGGATTCTGATTTATTGCATCCGAATCTATCGATTTTATCCCTAAAATCACGAGGACTGGAGGAAATAAGGTTCCGATCGAGGAAACTTTAATTACAAGAAATTTCGTGTTACCCTTTTCACAGCTGCCCTATTAGTTTTACTTCGATATTTCCCGGGCAAAAAAAAAAACAAAAGTATTACTGAGACCGCTCACGATGCCCGTTTAGATATCTTCATCAATCTAGAAAAAAAAAAAAAAAAAAAAAAAAAAAAAAAAAAAAAAAAAAAAAAAAAAAAAAAAAAAAAAAAAAAAAAAAAAAACCAAGGAGCCACTTTCACTTCCTGGGTGTTCTCTGGGCTGATTCGATCGACCCGCATCACTAGTGTTTTTTGCACGCCGCGAACTTCGCTTGCGATTGGCATGGGCTATGGTGCGAATTTTTATGGGCGTATGCGACTTCTCGAGGTCGTCGCAATGCTGATTTTTGCACGCCCTTGCGTCATCCCCTCGCAAGAAAGCAATTATTAACCGATTTGGATAAAACCAATGACACTCGAAAGGTAATTAAATTTACTCGAATGTACTTTATTGGTTCTTCGAAATTCGTCCAACTTTTGCCAAATTTTGCAAAAAAAAACCTTGTTCCAATACGAATGCCTACCACTGTATACATATATATATTTTTTTTTGTCCACTCGCTTTTTAAGGTGGGTCTAAAGATTAACATAACTTCAAAATATTTGCATTCCATTTTTTTCCAAAACGGTTTTTCGTTTCAGAAAATCGTTTCGAAAAAAAAAATGGATTCAAACTTTTCACGCTGTCTCTCTCGCACTCACACGTGTTTAGCCTCCCCTTAAGGGAAGACGTATGAGTGCATGAGAGACAGAGGTACAATTTTTGATCAATTTTTCTCCGAAAGGACTACAAAATGAAAAACCCTTTCTGCGAAAAAAAGTTTCAAAATATTCCGAGGTTACGTTGATCTTTAGTCCCACCTTAAAGTCTCAACTCGAAAAAATTAAAAAACCAAAAAAAAAATATATATATAAAACAGAGTTAAATATATTATTCCACCCAATTTCTACGTCTCTATTAGCCCCGCGCGAAGGTCGAGCGGCGGAGCGAGCGTGTTAATCTATATGCAGATGTCGCTGGGTGTTGTTTTGTCGGTCAAAATTACATTGCTATAGGCAGAGAGTTTCGAGATTTAAAAAAACATTGCAGGATAATTTTTTGCCGTACGGTTGTACGGCGCAGAGGTCGTCGAGACCGAGCGGAGGAGAGTGAGAGCGGGCTCTCTCGAGTCCCCCCAGTGTTGTGTGTGCGCGCGCGCGCGCTCTGTTCCGTTCCTGATGGTGAAGCTCTCGCGCCCATGAAAACTATACCGCCCCCTTTGCCTTCCGTCAGCGGCCTCTAATTACCAAAAATTTAACGATACCCGCTCCGCTCCGGGGTCACTGTCGTTTGTTTGCTCAACCACCGCCGGAAGTTCGACTTAATTGATTATCTGCTAATTTGTAACGTTCCCGTAGCTTTCAGATGTTTCACCGCTGAGGAGGTGCCGGGCTGGAAAGGCAGCGACTCTGCCGCGCCGAGAGCAGATCCGGCGTCTTTGCGTTTTTTGCGACTAGGGCCATTCTTTCCATTCTTTGATTCTTACGATCAGCGGGTTTGCTGAGCGAGGATGAGGGACAAAATTCCGGGTCGTTAGATGGTCCTATTTTCTTCCTTGGGCGGAGAGGAATTTTCCGTGTCTTATCTGCAAAGTCTATAATTTCCGAACGAGCTTTCGGTTCCTGTTTATTATTTTTATGCTGTTATTATTATTCTTTCGCGTAGGTCGATGTAACTAAAGTTCATCGCGAGGTATTTCGCCCTCTCTGGACGGAAGGCGGACTTTTCCGTAATGCATGCTATAATTTCCAAATCTATAATCTGTCATTTCCGGTTGGGCTTTGGACCCAGTTTGGTCGCACCTGTTATCGGCGTCGCTTTGTAGTAATTTTATTTTAGTGGAAGAATAGTCTTTTATCGGGACTTAAAAAAACAATACATATATACATTTATTGGTTTCTTAAAATTAATTGTCTGCTTATTTGTAACGTTACCGTAGCATTCAGATATTTCTTAGGACCGGTTCGCTGTGCGACGATGCGCGATGTAACTGTATGTGGTTGAAAGGTCCTTTTTTTTCTTCTTTGGTCGGAAAGGACTTTTCCGAGTCTTACTTGCAAAGTCTGTAATTTCCGAACGAGATTTTGGTTCTTGATTATTATTGTTATGCTATTATTATTATTATTCTTTCGCGTAGGTCGGATGTAACTCAAGGCCATCGCAAGGTATCGCGAGGCTCCCTCTCCGAGCGGTAGGAGGATTTTTCCGTAATGCACGCTGTAATTTCCAAAGTCTATAATTTCCGGTTCGGCTTTCGGACCTACTCGGTCACGCCTGTTATCCGCGCTTCTTTGTACTCATTTTATTCTAGTTGAAAAGTAGTAGTCTTATAGACACTTAAAAAATACATATATGCATTTATCCGGTTTTTAAACTGATTATCAGCTACTTTGTAATGTTCCCGCTTTCAGATGTTTCACCGCTGAACAGCAGCGGAAAATAGTATATTACGCCAGAAGGGAGTAAAGTGCGTCTTTTCACTGAGTGTGAAGATTGATGCCCTAGCGAAGCGATGGCTGAAATTCACACGCGATGAAAATACACTTCCTCCCGTGTTGCACACGCTATTTTTTTTACCGGCTATGATAAAAAGTGGCAATTGTTCTATGCCTGCAATGGGGATGGAAAGTGGCCGATTTTTGACGAGCGAGAGGAAAAGTTATTTAGTGGGAGGAAAAGTTACACTTTTCCTACCGCTCGTTAACAATCGGCCACTGTCCATCCCCATTGCAGGCATAGAAATATGGCAACTTTTTAGCATAGCCGAGAAAAAAGTAGCGATGCCAAAATTTAGAAAAAAAAGAAAAAAAACGAAAGAGCCCCTTCTCGTCCTTTCTCTTATTCTTATCCTTCTCAAATTATGTAAATAATTTCGTTTAACTAAATTCTCCTTAAAACTATACTTAGTAGTAGTAAAAGAGATTTATTGCCAGTGCTTAACAATTTTTGTACAAGTGTTTCCTTATATTAGTTTTATTCCTATGTTGGTAATACACTTTGGCAAAGGGCCATCGACCTGAGTCCTTCAGCCCAATTGTACTTATTAAAAAGTTTAGTCACATTAACAGAAACAGGATAAGGTAAACGGCCCAGTTCCCGCCGCTGTCCCAGTTACCGCCATTAATCGCAATTTATACTAATAATATATACAGTATACGTTAAATACAAACGAAATTGACGGCATATTGAAGAGCGGTTTACTGTTGATTAATGCCGCGATACGAATATTTTAAATAAAATAGTCCCTTTAACAATTGAAGATGGCGGAAACTGGGCCGTTTACCTTATGACGCTGCTCATCGAGTATCAAAAAGTATGTCTTGTATGTCGTTCTTTTGAAATCGTAAAGAAAGTATATAAAACACTGAAAAGTACTTAAAGTACTTGTGTACTTCAAGTGCGTACTTGAAGTACTTGTGTACTTGAAGTACTTGTGTACTTGAAGTACTTGTGTACTTCAAGTGTGTACTTGAAGTACTTGCGTACTTCAAGTGCGTACTTGAAGTACTTGTGTGCTTCAAGTGCGTATTTGAAGTACCAAACCAGTACCGGGTACTTCAAGTGCATACTTGCAGTACCAAACCAGTACCGGGTGCTTCAAGTACTGCGCAGCTCCGACATGTACATTTATCGGTATTTTTGGCGGCAAGTTTGACGAAAAAACCGAGCCGACAGAATTTGTAACCAATCGTCGTTTCGGACGCCTGGCTCTCGCGAACTATGTACTCATCCGTTTCTTCTCCGAAACAAAACCCCCTCGACAGACCGACCGACGAGAACGCGTACGTCGTTCGACGCGGCGTGTTTTGGGCCCGAGAGGAGGGGGGGGGGGGCCTTTTCTCTCGATCCCTTTGGCCTCGTGCAATTACGAGTCCCCCGAAACGCTCCGAGGGCCCCGTAGCCGCAAACCCTGCATTATCCCCAATTATCCGCGTACGTCCGACAGAGTCTAGGTTTTCGGGCCCGCGGCCTCCTTCGTGCGCGAGAGTCCACCGTCCCTCTAACACTCCGCCGACGAATTTTTCCCCTCGAGATCGGCTATTGTTTCACTGTTTTTATTTGCCTCCCATTTGTTATTTTATTTTTTTCATATATATGTATTTTTTTATATCGCACTAGGGAGAGATGGAATAAAATCGGGCGATGAAACAAAATTACGGGATGCGGTGAGGCGAGGAAAAAATATTTTAATGGTCAAGAGAATTGAAAAAATCACAGTTTCGTGTTGGTAGCTATTAAAAAAAAAAAATTATTGGAAATAGTGGCCGAAATAAATGCTTCGTTATTTTTGTAATTTTATGGCTAAAACAGTCTCAAAGGGAAAAGTCAGGGAATTTCAAAATTGGTCAGGGAAAAACTAAATTGTCGCCGCACCTTCTATAAACAAATAAGAACTAAACAAAAGAGAGCCTCAAAAAACAAAAAAAACAAAATTGGAACATTTAAAGAAGAAGATACAATAAAAAAATGTTAATATAATAATTAGGCATTTTCATTTGCATCATTAACTTTTTTGATTATAAGTCGTTAAAAGTTTGGTCAGGGAAAATTTTTAATTGATCAGTGAAAAGTCAGGGAAAAGTCAGGGAATTTCTTTCCGGGGAAAAAACGGCCACCATGAATAACTTCAATCATCCTGCTGATAAAGTGATGAAACGGCTCGACAAAAAAGAGAAAGAATAATCGGGAGCGATAGAATATTTTGTTTTATTTCTGCCACCGAGAGAAGCGAGAGACGTCGTTAGAGGTGACTTGAAGCATAAAAGAGTCGTTTTGCTACGTAGTCGTCGTAGTTTAATCGACCGCAGTTCGACCGACATTTCATGGTCTAGATGACGCGAGAAAACCGTATTAAATTCTTTTTTTTTCCTTTGTTTTATTGCAAACTTGCGGTACGAAGTAAATATCAGTTGCGGGATAAACCGTGCCGCGTCTCGCTCGACTCGCCTCGCGGAATTTACTACTGAATCGGATTATGAATCATTAAAAAAAAAAAATTATAAACAAAGTACCTTGGAACAAAAAAAAATGACCGCAAGCTAATATCGCGAATTATTGGCCGGTCGATCCATAATACAACCGTTCATCGGGATATACGGATCGAAAGGAAAACGAGGCCAGAGAGCGACACCGGGCAACTCTCCTGGCAGACATATAGAGCACCGGCTCGTGGTGGTTGGCGTGCTGCTGTAAGATTTACCGCGCTCTCGGAACACCGGAAAAGGTACCGTGAGGGCGGCCGGTGGAGGAATGGTTTCCGGCCGACGGTGGTTCGTAGTCGTAAAACGTATTCCTGATACCACACCGACGAAGCTATATGGCGCTTAGAATGGCTATGTGCAACTACTTGCTACCCCCCTCTCAGACACCCTCCCCCCAACCCCTCCCCCGGGTCGATACGATATGCATTCTCGTACTTCGTCGACTCTTCCCTGTGGTTCTTCTTCTTCTGTTATTTGGATGGTCGGAGAATCGCACTGGAAAGTAATTTTAATGGACCTCTTACTGAGAAACATTCTTTTAAGGAGGTTGGAGCGAGTGGTGTTCATTTTGCCTAAATTCGAGAAATTCGGGCAAGAATTGCTAACACTTTCCAATGTTATAAAAATCTGAAAAAA
>JAPYZD010006002.1:0-10428 GCA_030522725.1 Ichneumoninae sp. B BG-2022a | reverse complement strand
TTAAATTGAAAAGGTCGCTTTGAGTCCTAATTTTAACTGCAAGTAGCTACATTGCAGCCGAACAGCTTGAGCGTGAAAAGCCATAAGAGTGTAAAGGCCAATTGCGATCCGTTGCAACGTACGCTTTCTTAGACATTGCTTCGGGGCTTGCGTAGGCAAGGATCAGACCAGTGGTTCTTAACTTTGGGGTCTACAGGGGGTCCCTCGTGTATTTTGTGGGTCCATGGTTAAGAACCCCAGGTTAAGAACCGTTGGATTAGACCTAGAACTTGGTTTCGCAGACTTTGGACGGTTAAATTGAAAAGGTCGCTTTGAGCTGCAAGTAGCTACATTGCAGCCGAACAGCTTGAGCGTGAAAAGCCATAAGAGTGTAAAGGCCGATTGCGATCCGTTGCAACATACGCTTTCTTAGACATTGCTCCGCGGCTTGGGTAGGCAAGGATTAGACCGGAAAGTGGGATTCGCAGACTTTGAACGGTTAAATTGAAAAGCACATCGCTTTGGGCTTAGGTTCGAAGACGCCACCGCGAAGAACAACTAATTGGCTAAGTCGAAGCGGGAACGCTGAATCCCACGTTGGTAAGAAAATAAGCTCTTCCCGCCGGATCATCGGGCTTTCAGGACAGACGTCAGGAACAGCGGTAATACCGCCGGTGGAACTTGAATTTCATGAGAGTTAACGAGAGGCTTATTGAGAGAAAGATGCGGAAAGGGGCAGCGTGAACCGGAGGAAGTCGACGAGAAAGAGTAGAAAATTGAAAAATAGTTGGACCCGTTGCCATGGCCACTAAGTAGCCGAGTTAGTCGCGCCGACAGGCCTCCCTTCTTCGTGAAAAATAATGAAAAAAAAGAATGAGGGCAGGAAAGCGAGTGAGTCGGGGAATAAGAAAGGTGGTGAGGAGTGGGAGTTGACACGGCATACAGCATGGCCTCACTTGGTTCGTTCTATTTCTCTCCTGCTCACTCTCGCGCTTCCAGATACGACACGACGAGACTCTTGAATCGATGGATTTTATTATTTTTCGCGTCATTGTTCGAATGGGGAGATAGCTCGACCGAGAGCGGAGTGGCAGCGCCGCGTGCGCGACGAGGTCAGCAAGCTGACGGGCGATGGAGGAAGGCAAAGAAACAGAATGACGGAATTCTGGGGGGGGGGGGGGGGGGGGGGGGGGGGGGGGGGGGGGGGGGGGGGGAGAAAAGGCTGCGAAACCTCGACGAAAAGTATGAAGGGAGGAAAGAAAGAAATGCGAGGTTCGAGTATCCGGAGATACGTAGACGTACGCTTGTATACGTGCCCATTGTACGAGTACATCTACAGTCGCATATGTGTGAGCACATAGGCTGAGCTCACTTGCACATAAGGGAATATGTACCATGTACCGGCGGTACATACTGATAGCGCGGATAGAGACGCCGAGATGTATGAGTGAACATTCATACAGAAATGAAGATGTAGAGATACGCTATATATTGGTTTAGTGCATTCGTATGGCGCTGGCTAATATAGTTGGGTGACTCGATGAAAAATTGAATGTCTTTCACGCCCATTTTTCCCGATCTATGCCCATGGACTCCTAAACTTCGACGAAGAGACGGGAAAAAAAGGAGTTAAAGGATGGCGTGAAACGGAGTGGGGAACATTGAAGTAGGTGTCGGATGACGGGTTAAATATCAAGGGTGCAGAATTTCCGCGGTTCCGTATCTCTGGGAATATTGGTTATTTTACGTCTGGCGACGGAGAGTTTCAGTGAAAATGTCATGACTCGCGTATTTCCCCTATGACACATATGGTTAAAAAAATCGAGATTTGCAAACAGGAAGTGACGTGTTCCTGTATGATGTCACTTCCTGTCAAAAATCAAGTTTTCCAAACCGGAATTGGCGTTTTCCCATGTGGCGCTGCTTGTAGTAAAAAACCGAGATTTTAAAACCAGTACTAGCGTTTTGCCCTGGCTGAGCTTACGTATACATAATGCAATATGACTATGTCCCAGGGGTGCGTATCGGTAGCGCAGATAGAGGCGCCGATATGTGTGAGTGAACATTCGTACAGAAATGAAGATACGGTATAGGGGCGAGCGGGACAAAATGGCACAGCGGGGCAAAACGGGATAATGAGATAAAACGCAATTTTCCAATAACTTTTAGATGGTGGCGATAGTGGCCCGTGGGGCAAAACGAGGTTGAAAAACCAGATGTATCGTTGGGACAAAATGGGGCATCCAAAAATTATTGGAACATTGAGTTTTGCCCTCGCTGTCCCGTTTTGCCCCGCTGTCCCCTATATTGGCCGAGATGTATGAGTGAAAATTCATACAGAAATGAAGATACAGAGATACGCTATATATCGGTTTAGTTCATTCGCATGGCACTGCCCAATATAGTTGGATAACTCGATGAAAAATGTCTTTCACGCCCATTTTTCCCGATCTATACCCAAGGACTCCTAAACTTCGACAAAGAGAGGCAAAAAAAGGATTTAAAGAAATGGCGTGAAACGGAGCGGGAAAGCGTGAAATAGGAGTCAGGTGACGGGTTAAATATCGGGAGAACTGAATTTCCACGGTTCCATATCTCCGGGGATATTTGTTACTTTACGCGAGCCGAAGGGGAGCAAAAATGTGATAACTCGCAAACTAGAATACAACGCGAGTCGATAACGGTACTGATTATACCGGATACAACGAAATGTTATACCTTACGAGAAAGAGGGCAAGGTGCATTACTGAATAATTGAATATCGAATAACGATTCGACTACAACGGTGCAGTCGTCATCGCGGGGTGAAATTATTGTCCTCCGGGTCTCCGTCTATACGGTTTCACCTTCAATCGCCGAGCGTGCGTCCGGGCGATTCAGGATTTATGGACCGTACACTTTCGCATAGTCAGAGAAAATGCTCGCGAGAGTCGGAGAAAGATGGTGAAAGATTTTCAGACGGTATATCTATACCGGTTCGGGGGAGCCCGGTACGTTGATTGAGCTACTCGAATCTTTCACAATTCGATTACATAGACTCCGTCTCTTTCTCCGCAGATCTCGCAGGCATTCGTGGAAGTCGAGGGATTCACCCTTTGCGAAACCATCGCAACCAACGAGCTTGATCGCCTCGCAGTTTGGGAGGATGTCGGGGGTTTGCAAGCCCGCAGAGACGGTCGCATAGCGATACCGGCATTACCGGTAGGCTGTGCTGAACGGCAGTGTCGTTACTTTTCCACTGGGGGAAAAGCTGGATTTTCGAATTCGATCGTAATCAAGTTCGCTTCGTTCAGCGGACAGATTTCGTTTTTTTTATTCCGGATTTAGAGTTTTCCGTACCAGGGGCTGTTTTTTTGTATAAAATTTGTTTGTATTTTCTCGTCTCTTCTTTCTGTTTCACCGGACATATATATATATAGGATACGAAGCCCCGGACCCCTTTCTCTTGAATCGCACAGTTTAATTATTCAAGTGAGCTGTTTCAATCCAGCGATACGACAGCCCGGTACTCGGAGGGAACTTTTCCGGGTTTTCAGGGGTTCGCAGACTTTTCTTCACTCCGATATTTTGAGAGCCAAAAGGTAAGAGTTTAGAATACCGACTTCTTTCTTGCTCGTTTTTTGCCTGTCTCGCCGATTGAGGAATACAATTGAATCTCAGCGAAAGTACTTTCTGTATCGTTTTTTATTCCATATAATCATTATGTTTTGAGGGAGAGGTGTGTCAACTTTTTTTTCGCGCATTTTATAGAAGTACATTCTGGCTGTGGTCTCGGGAGTATTTTTTTCCACATAATCATTAGGTTTTTACATGGTGTCCAGTAAAAAGTCCGTACGAAATTTAAGGACATTCAAGGACAATTTCCAGATTGGCTTGGAACGTTTATAAAAAAAATTAAAATATGCATATTGCGCGCGACGTACGAAATAACATTTAGTTTGATGACCGTTTCCGTTTACGTTAAAATTCCAAGACCTTTCCAATCCATTTTTCACGTTTTTCAACGTCCTCGAAAGGCACGACAAAACGATTTTAAAACTTCGCACAAGGCTCTATCTTATGCATTTTTTCCCGTAGAAGACGATGGGCACCCCGAATTTTTCCCAGCTTCATTGGGAGCGGAGATATTCACCTTTAAAAATCACGAAAATCAACATTTTTCGAAAAGTGTCTCAAAAAGTGAAAAATCGATGTTCAATCAATTTTTTTTTATTTCAAGGCTACATTCCATATATTTTTACCGCTGATCACGAATATAACAATTATTTTACTCCCAACCCAATTTTTTCCATCAAAATCCCAAAAATACAATTTCCCGTGCATAAAATCGAGATTTTCAATGCTTCACTATTCTTTTCGTGCGATTTATAGGAGTATATTCTTAATGCCCCCTCATGTGTACCTATTGTTCTGTTTAATCTATCATCGTGTTTAGTTATTTTATTAGCGTGCCAAATAGATAAGATACATAAAGAATCTTGCTCTCACTGGCTGGCATCCGAAATGTAGGGTTGAGAAATTGCCGGCGCCACACACGTATATCCCGTTCACTTTCCTCCGGCGCTATTCAGACCGAAACGCTCATAAATTTGTTTCCCCTTCCTTTCCGACCTTCTCCGACCCTTTCCCCTTCCGTCTGCCATTGCTGCTCGCCACCGATTCCCCCCCCCCCCCCCCCCTTCGCAGGCCTCGAGATACGTAACTTTATTGAATCACTTCTCGACGTCGAGGTGAAGAATCGTATCGACGACGTGGGTTATATCGAATCACCACCCCCCTTTGCCAGAACGTCACTCTTCCAGCGCGATGTGCAAAGGTCGAGCTTTCTGGGCTGTTGAAATCTGTACCGCCATCGTGAGCAAGAGCGGTCATATTCATACGCGGTTTTACTCACGTCGATAGATAAAACAGGTGAAATAGAGGGAGTCTCGTCGGGTCTTCGTTAAAAATAGATAAGAGCGAGGGAAACCCAACGTGATTTCTGGGAGCAAAGCCCAGGCGTCTGGAAACTTTGACCTTGGAAGCCTATGAAACGCGCAGGAACAAGTTGACCGGAAGTTAGGAGTGAGCCGAGAGGGTCACAGACCTCGTCGATCTCTCACGGTTAAGCGAGGTGAATACCGACACCCGCCGGCAGCAATGTACGTACGTGCTCGGCTGGAGGCAATAATTCGCGGTTTTTGCCGGTCACCAGAGCCAGCTAGCCCCGCAAACTCGCCCACCCTCGCGCACTCCGGGCGGTGCGAGCGGTGGAACGTTTAGATAAAAAATTGTTACGAGTCCCGGGGCTCTTCGTCTGTGGGATATGGAGCGTAGAACGAATAGGAAGTCTCCGAAGAAAGATGTTTACCTCTTTTGCTTTTTTATTATTATTATTCGCACCTTTTTGGCAGATCCGACCACACGTCTTGCAATATCTCAAGATATCAAAGGAGGCCAAAGTAGATTGTGGAATCACATGTCTCCGCGATAGCGAATTCTTACTCTCCAGTGCGCTATTCTCCATATGTCGGTTTTTTTGTCAACATTCCGTTCTTCCGTGGAACATCGATAAAAATCAATCATACAAAAATAGCTCCGTCACTCGTCTGAGTCAATCCTTAATTCAGGCGTTTCTGCCGCTAGCTGCATTCGAGATGAATTGTAAATACACTTGAGACGTATCACCCACGTTCTTCTATCCAATTTCCTGTGCTCTTTAAATCACACGATTCTTTTATCCAATTTTCTGTGCTCTTCAATTCACACGATTCTTTTGTTGGCTGCATTCGAGATACATTGCAGAGAATTCTTTTTTATTCTCTCCGGTTCAAAAAATTAATATTTCGACCGATAGTGACGTATTTTTAAATCGTAAGTGACGTCACAACGAAATTTTTCCAAGTTTTCTGCGCGACGTAATTTTCAGCTTAAGCTATGTCGCTTGCCGCTCATCTCGCATAAGTTCGAGAAAAGTAAGCGACTATTGCAAGTACTTCTCGATGATAAAAAAATCAGAAAAAATTTATGCAGATTAAAGATACTGAAAAGATTAATTTTGTACAATAATAATTCAAAAATGTTATTAACAAATTAATCAAAAAAAAAAATTGTTTAACAAATTGCCCGGCAAAACAACTTTTTTTTCTATGAAAATGATTCGTTTATTTTTCTGAATACGTATGAATTTTTTTAGATCTTTCAATTAGCTTTGATTTTTTAATTTTTTCACATGGAAAAAATGTCTGAAAAAATTCATACGTATTCAGAAAAATAAATGAATAATTTTCAATAAAAAAAGTTGTTTTGCCGGGTAATTTGTTAAACAATTCATTTTTTCATAAATTTGTTAATAACACTTTTGAATTATTATTGTGCAAAATTAATCTTTTCAGTATCTTTAATCTGCATGATTTTTTTCAGAATTTTATATCATCGAGAAGTACTTGCAATATTCACTTACTTTTCTCGAACTTATGCGAGATTAGAGGGAAACGACATAGCTACCTTAAAAGTAAAATTTTCGAACCGGAAGTGACGTTACATAGAACAATTTTAATCTTTCTCTGGAATGTACATTGATTGACCATTGATACAAGCATGTGAATCAAGGAACACAGAAAAGCGGGTAAAATTACGTATGTGATACATGTTAAATGCATTCAGAATTCAGCACGAATGTAATTAGCGCCGGAAATGGATGAAGTAAGGAACATCCGGTGATATTTTCGGTCGGAATCGTATCCATCATCACGGTCGTTATTATTCGGTTTCCTATAACCAATTTGTTTGCTCCTGATCGGTTTCTCATTCCATCTCCATGCATCGTTTCATCTTCACCGAAGCATCACCACTCGAGTAATATCGTGTTCTTCGTCGAATTCTCACGAAACTCGCGTAGCATGGAAGTTTGAAGCATGGTACGAGGAGACGAGCATTCGGGCACAAGGTTCATCTGAATAGCAAACCGTTGGGCGAGAATGGATCCACGGGCAATCGAGCATTATCGATTCGTTTGTATCTGCAAATATTTGTTCACCGGGTCTATCAAGGCTAATAGGAGGCATTCGAGCCTGAATCAACGCCTGCAGCTACACCGATTTATACCGGATGTTTTCGAAGTAATTAAAATAAATATTGGTACATTACTCATTCATTGTACGGTTTGATGGACAATGATGCTACCGAAATAATGTTCTCAGTAATATCGATTTTTGACGGCTTATACCGTGCGCAGAAAATACCACATCCGCTTGCCCGCCAGTCATATCGGAATAACCTTCGGCGAGAAACGCACAAGTATACCTTTATAATCGTACACCCTATGGGACTCCTTTTTCACTTACCGCCTTTTGTCTGTATTGAGAGCGAGTCGGGGAGAACGGGGCAAAATGGCACAGCGGGGCAAAACGGGATAATGAGACAAAACGCAATTTTCCAATAACTTTCGGATGGTGGCGATGGTAGTCCACATCCGCGAAGTTAGCCCCCCATTTTTAAAAATTCCACATTCTGGGGGTTGTTTTGAGTTGTTCTAGGATTGTTCTGCAATGTTCCAAAAGGAGAAATTTTAAAAATGAAATTTGTAGCGGTGATGCGAAAAAACACTTTTTGGCCCAGGCCCCCCCCCACTTTTCGAAAATAAAATTTTGGTGGTTGTTCTAGGTTGCTCTAGTTGTTGTAAACATTGTTCCAAATTCGCAATATCGCTAAACGAAACGTAAACAAATGGGAGCAAAAAAATTTTTTTTAGCGATACAATCGTATTCAAATCAATATCAAGTCCAACTCATCGATCTACAGCTAATTTACGACTAAACAATCATTATACTGATCTGGAACGGTCGTCGGCAGATCGGGAACATCCTTTCATATCGCCAGAAAACAAGACTTTGGTGGTCCGTGGGACAAAACGGGGTTGAAAATCCGGATATATCATTGGGACAAAATGGGGCATCTAAAAATTATTGGAAAATCGAGTTTTGTCCTCACTGTTCCGTTTTGCCCCACTGTCCCATTTTGCCCCGCTCTCCCCTACATGCGCGGCCACAGGTCCTCCGATATTTCCTTTTTTATGCTATCCGCAGAGACGTATATCCTACCTACTATATTTCAAGTACATTCTTCCTTGGTTCCTTTCTGTTTTTGTTCGCCGTGGCTGCCTGTCGAGTGTCTCTTGCTCCTTTTTTCCGGATGCCGGTAAACGCCGAATAATCGTCCTGAGCCGCGACGCTCAGGGTCCATCCCTTTGTTAACTTACGAACAATGCAAGCGCGGTTTTTTCGGTGTCCGACCGCAGCCCGAGTATTACTACTTGACTGTTTTTCGCTTCGCGCTGCCACTGGCACAGCTTTTTCTCACTAGCCTTTTCCGCATGTGGTTGCCCCATCTTGTATCTTATTTGAGAAATCGCTGTTACTTTATTATGGAAAAATTGTTATTGTTTGTCTTTGGTATTTCCAAATTGAGACGGAGGGTTAAAATTGCCATGAAGTTGATTCAGCGTCGGTTCGCCGTGGTATATTCCGCCTACTGTTATAGACGATCGCTGGAAATTAAATTGAAATAAAAGGAAAATCGACGATATTGGTACATTTGAATATCGCGAGATCCGCGAGACGGATGCCTCTTATCTTTCTAACACTCAGTTCCACCGTTGGGGCGGCTCCCATTTTTCGCTTTTTTTTTATTCCAGCCGCTTCGCGGAATATCGATAATATCCATTCCGACGAATAACTTTATTTCCGTCCTCCGGATATTATTACTGCATTCACAAATTACACCCCCCGTCGCGTATTTCCCAGCGTACGTTCACCCTGACCTGCAATCACTTTCGCATCTATTTGTATACACTTTCAATGTATTTACGTCAGACTTCGAAGAGCTAGGGTAAAAGTGGGGAATATGGCCCGGTCCATATATCCATTGATTTACGTGTTAATCGAGGTGGGCCATATTCACCACTTTTACCCTATATTTAAGGAGGTTGGGGCTATTCTAAACTAAACAAATATGTCCTTTTTCGAAAAAGAAAACAAACCAGCTAATAGTAGTAGTAGTAGTGGATTTATTGACAATATTCCAAATGAAACAGTTTTTGGTACATAGCATTTACATAGTGTAAGTTGTCATGAGAGTATAAATATATTGGCTATCGACCTAAGTCCTTCATCTACCCGCTAATATTTTTGCACATTCATTGCAATTAACATTTTTTAAAAGTTAATCTGCACATTCAAATAACCATCCACTATATAATCATTAGACGCGTCAAATTTTGTATAATAAATTGTATAACTTTTGTATAATAGACAATTAATTTGAGTAATGTGAACTGCTGCAACCTCCTTAAGGACTATACTATACGATATTATATATAAGAAAAAGAAATCACACGAGGTTTGTTACCTTTCGTCGTAGCATTATTCGATGGTAAAACTGAACAAGCTCGCATCCCCATCGTGACGTTAAAAATAATTAGGAACATACGCAACGATGAACATGGACGGGCGTGTACTGTGCGTCTGCGCTCGGATAATTATAAAGTCGTTTAATTAAAAACGTGACGGGTAGGTATTGTGTATGAGTACGACGGTGCAACGCGAACCGAGCGATAATTAGACGCGGACGAAAGCGACCACCGAATTTTACCGGCATATTTCCAACGACCCTCGCTACCGTCGCAACCCACTCACGACCCACGGCAACGAGGTAATACATAATTTACCTTTCGAATACGAGAGCGCCCCACACCACGCGCCCGAGCAGCCTCGACGTCAACGCATCCTATTATGCGGACGTTGAATAGCACGAAATTGCCAAAAATAGCCGGAATCCGTTTTGGTGTTCACGCCCCATTGCGAATACTATAAATGCGTACGGAAGACCGAACAAACGTTATATCATAAATGCGACGCGTGCGCTAGATCACTTCCGGTAATTTTAACATCCGGCTTGAGAATCTAAGCGATGAGATCAACGAAACAAAACTATTGCAGGGGTGACCGGGGACAAAAGTAACAACAATCCTTTTTTATTTTTTTACCAACAAACCCGAGAGTGTAATGCTTCGGCATCCAATGGTGTACCATTAACCTCGTCTTAGGTATTTAGTTAAAAAATTTCAAGCAGAAAGTAGCACGGAATTGCGAACACCGCCCCTTTAAAGACGAACAAAATTCGGTAACAATTTGGGCCGCGGTGAGGTCAATTGTAACGGGTGGGGTCATTTGTAACATCCTCCTGTACCAATGAAATCCTTCGCCGACCGCTATTAAGAAATAGAATCGGGGTGCATTGTCACAGAAAAATTTAAATTTAAATTTAAAAAATGATAAAATGTATTAGCCGTCTAAGCTGTTTTACCCGGCTGACATTTTAGCCGGCCTAACTATACAGCCCTACTATAAATGTTATAGTCTGCAATTGGTTGGTTATAAATTATAAGTGTATAAATTATCGCTGATTGCT
>JAPYZD010006001.1:0-12810 GCA_030522725.1 Ichneumoninae sp. B BG-2022a | reverse complement strand
CGCCCCCCCCGCACCCCCCTGACTATTGGCCCCCCCCCCCCCCCCCCCCCCAACTCGACTTTCGACGCGCTGCCCCGCGGCACGCGCTGCATGCACGAGCCATCCTCAACCCCCCCCCTCCCCCCCCCTCAGCGCGCCGAACGTCGGGCACCTTGCGCGGGTTACGCTCTCGTTTCCAGCGTACGGCCCAGGGGGGAGGGGGGGGGGACAACCAGGAAGCCACGAGCTATTATTTCATTCAAGTGCAACCCGCCCCTACATACATACGTGCCTCCCCATTCATAAAGTTCGCACGGGTTAAGGTCAAACACTGGAGGCCCTGACGTCCGCGCCCGCTGCATGACGCCCGTCGTCGCACCAATGCCCGGCGTCGATGAGTTCATGAAAGGTTTATTTTTCCATCCACGGGACCGACTGCCGCTGACATCATCGGCGAAATGTCAGGCTCCTGCGAACCCTTCCGGAAACGGCCACGTTACTGATTAATTCAAGGGCACTCGAGGCATCGGGACATTCTCTTACTACGAGGGGCGCTGGCGATATTTATAGGGAGATGTAATGTAAATACCAGGATTGACGGAATTGTGACGTAGATGAGTGGCTCTTTTTTTAGGGAGTTTATGAGGTTTTGAATTTTTTTTTTTCTTTTTTTTGAAAATTTGGGAGCTGATGTTGAAACTATTGGAGATGTTGATTTGGGATGGGAGTGAAACTGGTCTGTGGAACTCGGTACCGAAATTTGGAAAAATGTTTGGATGCTGTTTTGGTGAAAATTTATTTTTCAGAAATGTTGGCAAGAAAATTAATCAATTGGAATTTTGGAATTTTTGATAGGTGATTTAAATCGATCTCGCGCTGTTCGTAAAAATCGTCGCTGTTGGCTTTTCGTTTATAATCATTAGCTTTCATTTCTAAGTGGAAGTCCCTTTCAATAATCCTTATTTTTATTTAGAATAAAATTATTAGCGTCCAGTACGACATTCTAATTTATTTCTAATTAAAAAAAAAATGTATTCGTTGATAATAAATTCGGACAAAAATTGAAAATCTATCCTCAGTTGCCTTTCCATCTGCACTCATTACCTTCCATTGATATGTGTTTTTTTGAGAACCCTCTCTCAATAATCCTTATTTTTATTTTTTTATTATTTATTACCGTCCAGTATGGTATATTTCAATTTAAAAAAAACATGTAATCGTCGATAATAAATTCGGACAAAAATTGAAAATCTATCCTCGGTTGCCTTTCCATCTGCACTCATTACCTTCCATTGATATATGTCTTTTTTTCCAAAACCCCTTCTTACTAATCCTTATTTATATATTTTTTAAAATGATTTATTAGCGTCCAGTACAGCATATTCTAATTTGAAAAAAAAAATGTGTTCGTCGATAATAAATTCGAACGAAAATTGAAAATCTACGCTCGGCTGCCTTTCTCCGACTGAGAAGGTAAACCAAGAAAGCGCCAAGTTCCACCTCGTCCGAGTGCGCCGACGCGCGGTCATTCATAAAACGAGCTACCGCGACCCATTTACGCGACTTTCGTTATAGGAGCGGCGTAAATGTGTATTTCGTATGTATTCCCTACGGTTCACGTGGGCGTTCATTCATGCAGCGCGTGGGAGGACGTCAAGCCCCAACGGAATTTCTTGCCAAAGACTTTCGGGTCCGGTTTTCAAATTTTTCCCCCTCCACCGTCTCACTTCGGGACCCTGAACGTTATGTCGAAAGTTCGGTATTTTTATCCCTTGTATCAACGCTTTATCGATTCTTATAATCCACGAATTCGTGTATAAATTACTCGTACTAATTTTCAATATTACACAATAAACGACTTCCCAATTATTTTTACCACTCTGTCATTTCCGACTTCCGGTCAAATCCTCATTTTTCAAAAATATTACACTGAGAAAAAATGACATAGTAAATACAAACAATACTGACTTTTTACCGTAAAAAATAGTTCCCAGGGACAACTTTTACATTTCATAGTTACGGCAGTGACAAAAAATCATGGTTACAACTATAATTATATTTTAACCATTTGAAAAAAAAATATATATATATACACTGAGAAAAAATAACATAGAAAAAGTAACAATACTGACTTTTTACAAAAAAAAAAAAAAAACATTTGCCATGGGGAACGTGTGTATTTTATAGTTACGACTATAACAAAAAATCGTGGTTGCAACCACAATAATGATTTTACCAATTGAATATATACTATTAAAAACTATCTATATAGACGTTTCCCCTGGGAACTATTGGTATAGTAGAAAATTCTATCCTTTTTCTCAGTGTATCCCCCGATGAATATCCCCAAAAAAAAAAAACTCAAAACGCATATCCTCCAAAAAGACGAAAGCCCGAAAAATTAAACCCCAAAACGTAAATTTATTAAAATAATGCGAAGCCTATCGAAACTATCGAATCGTAAGTGCATCTGGTTGGGTGCAGAAAATAGGTGGTGTTCGGTCGCGTAACTGTGCTAAAGTTCGCCACGATATAAAGATCAGAACATTAGCGATTGTAAATTAATTGGTATCGCATATACAATGGATCAATATTTTATCGTCTGATGAGACTTTCGCTCTGAGGAACCAAAATCGTTGAAAATATATTTTTTCCGATGTGGTGTTCCGTGGTGTCCAGCGGTCCTTGAAGTACCCGGAGTCCTGGAAGTGTCCTTGAATTTCACGTAATGTCCAAATACTTGAATCACGTAATACCAAAAATCGATTGAACAACAATTTCTCACTTTTTGAGCCACTTTTGAAAAAATTTCGATTTTCGTGATTTTCAAAGGTCGATATCTCGGCTCTTAATTTTTCGGGGTTTATAAGTTTCGGGTTTTCAATTTTTAGGCGATATGCGTTTCTGACTTAACTTTTTTCATGAGACAATCCTCAAGAAATAACCGTTCATGGGCTACGTCACTCTACCATTTAAACCCATTCCTTTTTAAAAACGTTTTCCCCATTGATTTTTAAATATTTTCTCAACATTCAATAAAAATATTATTTTTTTGTACTCAAGACAAACTAAAAGAGCTCCCGTTCCGTCCGCAGAGAATTCGACGCGTCACTCCGGTGTTGATTGATAAAGGTCTTAATTGATAAAATTCGATTAGGTGAGTTCGTGCAAAGTCACGCGTTGCGCTGCTGCCCGCGCATGCGCACCGGTCCCAACAAGCGTGATAGTGCATTTTATTTCCATCTATCCCATTACACGAAGCAAAGTCATTTTTTTTTCTCTTACGAAACACAAACCATCTATGCTCGTACACCTAGGCAGTGGATATCCACGTTAGTGGCCCACGCGATATTGCCATCATCCCATTCATAACGGGAGAGACGACTTACGACAGTGGCCTCACACTCCTACCGATCCTGCCTCGTTTGCTTTCTCGTCTTTCCGAGATCTCTCGATCGATAAGTCCCGGCGTAAAACGTACCTTACCGAGGAACCCAGATCGAATTCATTCACTCGTAAACGTTCGCTCGATCAGTCAATTTTTTTTTTTTTTTTTTTTTTTTTTTTTTTTTTTTTTTTTTTTTCATGCATATGCATTTTCGATGAGCGAAACTCGAGGCCCGAAGTCATTTCGTCCGTTCCGATGTACATCTAAACGTCACCATTTTTTTTTCTTTTTTTTTTAGGTGATTTAATGTCAGAAGACCGTAGAAGGTTGCCATGGTGATTCGATCCACGTTGGCAAAATACGAGTCGTATGAATGAATGGATAGGAACTTTGTTTCTCCCCCCCCTGCCTGAGTGTATCCTGATGTCTACAGAATCACCTGTAGAATGTCGCCGGGACCTCCACGTGGCCCGGACTCTCGCCATTGATGAAGCGGCAAGGCCGAAAACCTCGCTTCAAGGATATTGTCACAATAAAAGCGGGCATCCGCCTCCAGAAATTCATTCATAGTAATTGCAGGTTTAAAAAAATTATTGTTTAGATTAAATCAAAATCAGTTGAGAAAATTATAAATGAATTGAAGTAATTTGAAAATGAATTGAACTAATTTGAAAATGAGTTGAACAAATTTAAAAATGAATTAAGCAAATTTGAAAATGAGTTCAAGAAATTTGAAAATGAATTGAACAAATTTGAAAATGAGTTGAACAAATTTGAAAATGAATTGAAGAAATTTGAAAATGAATTGAAGAAATTTGAAAATGAGTTGAACAAATTTGAAAATGAATTCAAATTAAGTAAGTAACAATTGAAAATATATTTGATTTTTTTGTTTCAGTCAAGAATTACGAGCTGCGTCTTTCCCGCCAATCGAAAACTACAGTGCAGTAAAAAAAACCCATAACTATGCAATAATTTTTTGTTTTGTGTTAACATTTTTTTTCCTACAGTTCAAATACACATTAAAAGATATCTCTAAATTCACCGGTCTCACTTATTTCTTTCCCTCCCAAAAAAATTCCTGAAAAAACGCTTTTTTAAACCACAAAAAGTTTACGATATCTTAATGTGAAAAAAAATCTTAATAGAAAAAAAAAGAATCCGGCCGCAAAACCGGAGCTCATTACATTTAATAATGGGATTAGAAACGCGCCTTCCGTGGATTATCTGCCTAACCGACAAAAATAAATAAGAAGCTAATTCATTTTAGAAAGATATGCATCTTCATCTGGATCGAAGAAGAAAGAGATTGGCTATAAAAAAATATTGCTATAAAAATACGATATGATGAAGTGCTATAAAAATTATTTAAAAATACTTTTTTAAAGATGTTTTAGGTTCACATAGAACAGAATTTAGTACTTAAAAATATAACCATGTAACTATGCGGGGGCCAATAATTATGCAGTAATTTTTCGTTTTGTGTTAAAAATTTGTTTTTTCATACATTTCAAATATACATAAAAAAATACCTCTAAATTCACCGAACCCACTTATAATTTCCCTCAAAAAAAAATTCTTACAAAAACGCTTTTTTTAAACCACAAAAAGTTTACCAAATCTAAATGTGCAGAATGTAAAATAAAAATAATCCGGTCGCAAGTCCGGAGCTCATTAGATTTAATAATGCGATTTCAACCGCGCCTTCCGTGGATTATCTGCCTAAGCGACAAAAATAAATAAGAAGCTAATTAATTTCAGAAAGATATGTATCTTCATCTGGATAGAGGAGGAGGAAGCTGGCGGTTCTGGGCTTCGCGGCCGATTATCCGTTTAATTGAATCCAATGCAGTAATAACGCTCTGTTATCCAACTAACGATCGCCATGACCGCACATCTTTTTTTTTTTTTTAATTATTTTTTTTTTTTGTGAACGCAGGCGTATCCGGGGCCCCGATAGAGGCACCCGTAAAATACGGCCTCCTCGGCGATAGGACTACCTTACACTCCTCCGCAGAGTCCCGATACACGCGTTCGCGTGCGATCAATTTCTCGGAACGTCATTCAGCCTCTGCCCGGCGAGCAACAGTTAAACCCCATTCATAAATTGCGCACAGATACGCCGCCTTGAACTCTACATTTATTACTCTATCCATCGGCTCTTAAACACATTTCCGTTCGGCGATATCTCCGCATCATCATTTTTTTAAATTTATTTATTTTTATTATTATTATTACGAAAGAGTCGACAGTTTTTGTGACTATAATTTAGTTTCGTGCGGGACTCGCCGCGCATCGAGTCTACATGTGGAAAACTACTTCGGTCTTCGCCGATACTCGGCGTGTGCATTTGGTAAATCGTTTGGTACCGCGTCAAACCGGTTCACACGCTACGAATAAGCAAATGAAATTCGCCCGCAACGCGGCAGGCGCGGTAACCGGAGGCCTCGCGAAAATCCGATCGTAAAAAGATTCTCAATTATATCGATCGAGTATAAAGTGCGTTATGCAAAAAAAAAGATAACTATAGTTCCTGGAAAGATCAACAAATTTCAAGGAATTCTATTATGATACTATGTTAGATTCCTAATGTGTGTAACATATGCCCACATTTTTCAAATTTATTTTAACTATTACAATTAGTTTTATTCATATGTAAATTTATTTAATTTGCTATGACAAATAACCCGATTGTGAAAAGATTCTCAACTATATCGATCGACTATAAACTGCGATATTGCAAGACAAAAAAAAACTGTATAATAAAAATAGTTTTTCGAACTATAATAACTGTAAGGAATTCTATTATGTTATCATGTTATATGCCAAATGTAGATGACAAACATATTCCTATATTTTTCAAATCGATTTACTTATAAATTAGATTTTAACAACTATGTCTAACTTCATCCATGTTTCATTTTACTTAAAGTCCGACAAATAATAATAACAATAACAACAATCTAACACCGCCAGGTGTCTTCCGAAGCCTTTACATTTCCACTTTCCCCCATACAAAAAAAAAAAAACAAGAATAAAAGTTCCTTCCTCAAAGCTTCGCAGCCGATCGTTACTTTCAATACCCCTCGACAAAATTTCTCGGTAAGATCTCCTTCGAGTTCTCCCTTCGGTCGCACGGCGTTACTGCCGTCTCGGACGTCCCTTCGTGACGTAGACTCTCGCCGGTCGCGAGAGATGGAACATTCGACCGGGGGCCCCGTATCGCTGTACGCGAGCGCGGCTCGATTTTCTACTCGCCCGCGGCACGCGAACCGAGAGAGAGCCCGTGAAGGCGCGCGCGCGCCCGCGCAATGGGCCCGCGCATGGGTGCGCGCGCACACATGGAAACGCGCCCGGCCGCGCAACCGTGCAGGCACAACGCCAACGCGCCAGCGCCCGTTGCGGCCGGGTCTACGCGCTCTCACCGACACATCGAAGCCTCACCCGAGGTCGCGTTCGTTCGTTCATTCACACGCGCGGGAGAGGACTCGCGCGCGACCATTCATCCATTCATAAAATGCACTGGCGTGCCGCGCACGCGCCTCGTACATATACGCGGCGGTCGGCCGGACTCGCCGCCAACACAGAGTGCGCGTGCGCGCGCGCGCGCTCCGCAGGGAGTGAGAGAGACCTAAGCGAGTCTCTCTCGAACGTCGAAGCTCCGCGAGCCGGGCCTTGCCGAGCCGGTCTCTCCGCGCGTATATACCAGTTTGACTCTCGAGAACCGGGCACTCACGGCGCCCAACCACAATGGGCCTGACCCCGGGTTTACAGTTCAGTCCAACCCATAAGACGCGGAGACTAAGTGAAGAAACGACGAGGCTACGGGCTGCGCGCGCAACCGAACGAAACATCGCTAAATTACCATGATAAATAATTGCTGCTCGGGACGAGGTCTTTCATAGCGAAGGCATGAAATATCGTCCTCTTCTGAGCTGAATAATTAAAAACGATTTTTCGCGCTCGGCAGGACGGGGGAGAGGAACGTATTGTTGGGATTTCTTCGCGTGTGTACGCTTTTATGCTGTACGGTGTGTACTTTGAATGTACGCTGGCGGAGAGACACGCTTTGTTGCGGAATTGCCTTAGAAGCTTTTTTTAATCGCTTACTTAATTTTTTTTTCTTTTTTTTTTTGTGGGGTCGGAGTTCTGCTCACTTTGCTGATCGTCGCTGCAGTTTCCTACTTTACTTTGGGCGATTGGGCGATTTCGAGGGTAGGAATGTTATTTCAATATTGTGTTAGTTATTGCGGACGAAGCTTCCTGGGAGGAGAATCGGGATTGTACATATAGTCTCGGATTATCCGAAACTATATTTACGATCCGAATCGGATAGAACTTTGTGAGCGAGGAAAAGTTGTTGGGAAGCGATAGGCAAATTTGCAATTTCAAATTTGCCGCCATTATGCAGTGACGGTTTTTTTACGTTTGTAATAAGAGCGAAAGATAATTTGAAGCAACGTTTGCAGTACATTCGTATCAAGATCTAGAAAATAATATTCGTGAGCGAACTTAAAGAAATAATTATATAGGAAAAGTTGTTGCCAAGCGATGGGAAAATTAGCAATTTCAAATTCGCCGCCATTATGTAGAGACGGTTTTTTTTAGGTATGTGATAAGAGCAAAAGATAATTTGAAGCAATAGTCGCAGTAAATTCATATCAAGATCTAGAAAATAATATTCGTGACTGAGCGTAAAAAAAATAATTATGTAATATTCGTGAGCTATGTTTATTTAAAGAGGCACCGGCTATCGCGCACGTTTACTGCGCATAGTCGAAAGTGACCTTAAAGAATGCGGCAATTTTGGCCACGGAGCATCAGCACCCAATAAAATCCAATCAGCATTATTAAAACAAAATTATATAAACGAATATTAAAATGTTAAAATTAATTGTCGTTCAATCGTGAAATTCAAGATGGCGACGCGACAGGGAGAAAAATCCTGACGAGTCCGCGAAAGGCACGCGTTTTAAGTGCATTGCTCAACCAAAAACCTTGCCGAGCGTTACATGACTGATTTTGCGCATGGTAAAGGCAAATAGTACAAAAATCAGATAAAAAAAAAATTTTTTTGCACTAGTAATTTGCTCTAGTAATTTGCACTGGTAATTTGCAATAATAATTCGCACTAGTAATTTGCATTTTGTCGGAAAGATGACGAAATCGTCGGTAATACGACTCGCCGGTCACAGTTGATTGCTCTACCCTAGGTGGATGTGCAATGCAAGTTGTGCACATCACCTTAAAAGCCGCCCGTCTGGGAGCTGCTCACACGAGCGCTTGTTTGAGTAAAGAGAAGCGATAGAGCCGCGCGAAGCTGCGGAAAATAGGTACTTGCCGCAATCAATTGCAAAATGTAATACAGCATACATACATATACATATTCGCAAAGATCGGTTTAAGAACATGTTAGATGCACACACGCTTACGTGAAGATATAGTGCAAAGTTATTTACCTACATTATATAAGATGTTATAAGTTATAATCTTACTTTATGTAAATCGAAATAATAATAATAATAACACATATATGTATATGTGTTGATATAGTACGAAATATATTGCAATTTTCGATCTTTCGAAGCTTACGAAATATTTCTCAAAAATAGTGATAACATATTCTGAAATTTTTTTTTTTTCGTGTTTCACAGAAATATTTCTAGCAATATTCCGTGTTTGTGCAGGTATGCATATGCAGTTTGGATTGGTGATGCAATCTTTCACATTTCACTGAAAAGTTCAACAAAACTGTCTTGCATGTAAATTCTGAAAAACAAGATTTAGATGATGAAGCGATTTTTTTTGTTAATTCGATAAAACGATAATTGATGGATTTCCATTAACGCTAAGGGGAAACGATTTGATGAATTTAGAACACAATTTTTTCATTTACATGTAAACTCTAAAAACAAGATTAACACAACAATTCGCCCAAACGTAAAAAATAAAAATTTCAATTGCAAGATTTATCAGCTGACAATAAAACGTGTTTAAAATATTTCTTTACCTTTCACAAATATTTGTTCAATACTAACAAAACATGTTCAACATTCCGAACAAGCGTTATTGAAGTATTTCAAAAATATTTCCTCGCTATGTGGGTGTGCGGGCACGCGAGGAATAAATGTAGCGATTAATCGTTGGAAAAATCTAGGCAAGCGCGCAGTCGCGGCCAATTTGTAGCTACCTTGCATTTTTCCTTTCATCACGCATCGGTCAGATAAAATCGCGAATTTTTTCTTTTTTTTTCTGCCATGACACGCGCGTGTCCGTAACTCGGCGCTGTGACCATATATGTAAATTTCCTGGATAAATGAATGATCAAACGAAACTCTGTATCGGAAACATAGACCGGTTAATGCAGTCGTAGTTCTCCGCTAAAGACAGGGTACAACCCGATATCGTTCGGTCATTAACGCGCTCGCGCGAGCCCACGACCATTCATCCATTCATAAAATGCATTGGCGTGCCGGCCAACCTCCGCCAACACTCCGCGCGGCGATCTCCGCGCAGCTCGGCCTGCCCGGCCGAGCGGCGTTCGCGAACGGAGAAAACCCACTGCGACGCCGGAGCCCGCGAGGCTGATCAGTGTGAGTGACCGAATGCTCTCATCGATCAACAATTCTGTCGCCGGAACGGCACCGCGAGAGGCAACGGTTTGCCCAACATTTGAGGCCGCTCGCCGGACGACAATTTGCGAAAAAAAAAAAAAAATTATCCTATCGACGGCGATTTCAACATTATAACTCCAACGGCGCAATAAAACTACCGAGATTCGAATCGATTAGCGTTAGATTCATGAAATAATTATTGTAATTTCGATGAAAATAAAAAAATGAAATGTAAATTCGATTTTTTGTTTATCGGTGCTGGAAAAGTTTACACGAGATTTCTGTCACGTGCGGAACGACAATTAGAATGAAAAATGTCATATCTATTCCCGTTCGGGCGTCACTCGCTCGCTATTTGACCGTTATAATATCGAGCGATACGACTGTCGAGAGATTCGACTCGGTTAATAATCGATTCAGAATTAATTACAGTAATTTGAAAAAAAAAGAAAAAAATGATAATTATTATTTTTTTTATCTATGGATTAACGCGTGGGAGGCACATCAGCTGTTTGTGGTGATATATATATGTATATGTGAGGTTACCAACGATGTAAATAAATGAAAACTTTCACTGGCCAAATCACAATATTTACACGTCAGTCTTGTCGCAAGATCGTACGACAAGAGTTTGAAGACGACAAACAAGTTTTTCATCGCGCTTAAATGATAAAATGATGGATAGGAAGTTTACCGAGACCTCAACGCGTCAGGGGCGCAACAGCTGTTTGTAGTGATATATACATATATATATATATATATATATATATATATATATATATATATGTAAGGTTCGACGAACGACGTAAATAAAGTACAACCGATCCGAAACTTCTATATAAGAAAATGCTAGAATGTTCGTCCCATGGAACTGCCTAATAGACGACATCGTAATAGTCTAGAGCTTTCCAAATCAAAGTGAAACCTCACTATTTATCAGACCACGTCGGTAAAAAAAATGGCTTCCTTGTTTTCTGCACGCCCATTAATATTTCAAATTAGGTTTTCATGTATCTATATAGAGTCTACGAAAACCTAATTTGCTTTGGCCAAAATATTAATAGTCGCGAAGAAAATAGGGAAACAGATTTGTTACCGACCGACTCTGCCCTTAAGGTGAAGTCAAAGTCACGTGACGGAGCTACAAGTGTGAAAGACAGAGGCATTGGTCTTAGCAGTGGAGCGAGAATGACCAACAGTGAACGTATTTCGCTTCACCTTAATCTTGTCGGAAAAATGTATGACAAGAGTTTGGATAAAAGAAACTCTTTCGGGGCGCAACGACTCTTAGAATTAAAAAAATAGATGCATCGCCTTCAAGTGATAAAAAAAAGATGATCGTTAGGGAGCTTACCGAAACCTCAGCGCGGAGAAAGGAACGGAGTTTCGCGAGAATCCTTTGTTACCTCACTTCATAACGTTTTTCGGACTATTCTGCGGGTTACGTCGCCTCGTTACGACAATCGTGAGTCGTAAGAAGAGGGGTTAATAGCGGAGACGCCGAGTAGCGAGACTTTACGTTTTTCGTCATTAAAAGCTTCCTCCATTTCCTGTGTACCAAAAGTTTCGGAATTAAATGAATTTCTTCGATCTTTCGTAAAAAGTCGCAAAGGTCTCGCAGCTACTGCTTAAAAGTCGTTGTATAAAAAAAAAATAAAAACAAAAAAAAAAAAAACCGTTGCGAATTGGTCGACCGAATGATACCTCGCGCTAGCGCAGGTCTCCGCTTACCGAAAATCCGATCGTGACGTGTCTTGCATGGAAGAAACAACATAACCTCATATCGGATACGCGTCAGGTGGCGTCGACGAATTCGTCTCTCCGCACCGCGATTCGCAGTGCAACTGCGTACGTGTGTTCGTTTGGAAATACGCACCACATGGCGTATCTGTCGCGGGTCGTCGGCGGAACGCCGATTTCGATGGTGTTTCTGCTGACGCTGCTCGTCGCTTGGATGTCCGACGCCGACTGCGTAGGTTCGTAAGCGTTAAACCCATACGCCGCGTTCCGCTGTTTAGACTCGTGTAAAATGAGAATCGACGGAACGCTAAACTATAAATTGCATAGAAATAAAGTAAGGTCGTTTTGGGTTCCACTTGCGTTGTACAAAGTAATTTACGAGTGAAACGATGTAACATTGTAAAAACAGGCAATATTAGCGAGGACGAACAACCGAGCGACGTCGTGGTTATCGAGGACGTGTTCTTCGAGATCGTTCATCCTCCCGAACTCGAGTACACTTACAGGATCCGGCCGGCCCAAGATTTCGGCGCTCCTTTCGTGAGTACTTTTTTTTTAACGTAGTAGTGCGAGGACTGGCCATTTTGGCGTTTTCCGTTATTGTGACTGAACTGCGCATGCGCAGGGTTGATTTTTTTCGTATGAATTCGTACCAAAAAAACGAGAGTGCGCATGCGCGGCCGTTGTTATGGTAACGAGTGTAACAAGGTATATATAATTATAGGACACGAGCAATCGAGAGCGAGTCTGAAATCGACGATCTTTTCGTTTGCATGTAAACTTTTAAAAACAAAATTTAGATGATAAAGTAATTTTTTTTGTTAATTCGATAAAACCGTAATTGATGAATTTCAATTTGATCTAAAAAGAAATACAATCTTTTCATTTACACGTAAATTTAAAAAAAACACAAGATTTAGGCAATGAAGTATTTTTTTGTTACTTCGATAAAACGGCAATTGATGAATTTTCATTTGGGCAAAAAAGAAACGATTTGACGAATTTAGAAAGCGAATTGTTTGTTTACACATAAACTCTAAAAAACAAGCTGCAGACTATAATATATATATATATATATATATATATATA
>JAPYZD010006000.1:0-16387 GCA_030522725.1 Ichneumoninae sp. B BG-2022a | reverse complement strand
AACTCTTCTTCCGACGCACCATCGGCGTCATACCGATCGAGAGAATCATATGCGACATGTACAAGTCCGATCGACGATCGTTCTTGCGCTGAGGAAAGACGAACTTTTCGTCTGTCCGTCTCAGTGCACGAAAACAAAATAATCCACAGAGTTTGATTTATAAAATTGGGCGCATAGAAACTATGAGTGAAGAGATGGTAAAGGAAAACGTTGATTTTGTCTTTCGCTTTATTAAAGTAGCGCCATTTTTTAAAATATCTCTCATTTTCGGGGGAATTTTCTACGACGTTCTCGACTTAAAAAACCGGATGTAGGATATATATTGCAATAGTCAGCGGAGACTCAGCGGAGCCTCTTTCGGCGCCCTCAGATTACTGCTGCCGACCCTTCGTTCGGTCTCCACCCACGCGATCGAGGAACTCTTCTTCCGACGCACCATCGGCGTCATACCGATCGAGAGAATCATATGCGATATGTACAAGTCTGATCGACGATCGTTCTTGCGCTGCGGAAAGAGTAAGAGGTGAAAGAAGAACTGTCCGTCTGTCTGTCTAAGCGCACGAAAAGAAAATAATCCACGGAGTTTGGTTTATAAAATTGGGCGCATAGTGAAGAGTGCAGAGACGGAAGGTTAAAGGAAAACGTTGATTTTGTCTTTCGCATTTTTTAAAATATCTCTCACTTTCGGGGGAATTTTCTACGACGTTTTCGACTTAAAAAACCGGATGTAGGATATATATTGCAATAGTATACTTAGACTTTGCGTACCTCTTACCGTTTATTGAATTTATGATAAAATTGCATTGACGAGAAGGTTTCATTATAATAATTAAAAAAAGTTATCAACAACTGTGATGGGAACATATCACGAAGCGAAGAAACGTCGAAGAAGGCGCCATGAGTCCGGTGGATGGGCGTTAAAGGTATTCGAATATTTTTTTATTAATATATATAGTATATATATATATGAAAGTGCGCACGAGGTGCGCGCTTATGCAATATAAGACAGTTGTCGGGGGAAATTGCAGACGCGCCTATTAAATATCGTAGACTTCGATCTCCGTACGCAAACAAACAGAGGCATAAAAAAAAAGTTGAAAAAAAAAAAAACATCGAGCGAAAACCTTGTTGAGTATTTTATGGATTATTATCTCGCATAAATGTGATTCGATTAACTACGATACATGTACATATGTAAATTAACGTTAAACACATAAGTTTGAATTATAGAAAATATTATAACAAACATACGAATTATTATACGCATATCACATTATAGTAACGAGTTAAACATTATTAGATAGAAAAGCGGTCCCGGATTCGTGAGGGATCGTCACGTGTATATATGGAGCTTCAAAGTGTATATGTAAATAAAGGAAAATGTTACATGATCCGAGAGGTTATTGAGAACGCTCCGCCCCGGTGATGAAGAACGGAGGGAGACAAAAAAAATAAAGAATAAAAAAATGAAGAAAAAACGAGAATTCGGAAAAACTTCGTTTTCTCGAAGGTCTTACCTTAAGCTCAGCCGAGCGTGTCACAATGCTACAAATTTCATGGGCATTTCACGGTGATTTGAGTGATAATCGCAGTACAATGGCCGGAGACGACGCCGACCGTCGAACTCTGCGCCGTTCTCTCCCGTCGGCACGAGAATTCGTTGCTCGAAGGCATTCCGACTAACCGAGCGGTTGGCCACCGTGTAATAATCGGGTTCTCGCAGGTAAATAATCGCTTTCGTCCGCGAGAACCCTGGCTAGTAGAGTATGTACGGTCCGAGCGCAGTCTAGAATTTTGCCGCACACGGCCGAGGCACTTTTGCTTTGGGCGACGGTGCGCAACCCGGGGCCATCGTGAAAACTAGGCAGAGTGAAAAGAGAGGACAGGACGAGGGAGAGATGCTCGGAGAAAAGAGCCAGTGAGCTGCCTCGCGTCTTCATCTGGCATCTTTTGTCAACATTTGTCACGCTCCTTCGGAAAATCATTTCTGTTATTTCTAGCGATGATCCTGCCTCAATATAGTCGACGAGGCATTGTAAAGCTCTACATTCACCGCGGAAAAAGGGCAATGCACCTTTCAGTGCTCGCAGCGGTGATTTTTAAGGGGAGGAAATAAGTTCTCGGCATAAGTAGGTGTACAAGCAATGGAAAAACGGTTATTAGTCGAGCAAAGATTTTTTTTAATGGTTGGAAAAACAATGTATTGTACACAGCAGCACTACCGTTATGACAGAGACTTATAATTTTTTTATTGCCAGATCAGGGCTGGGATTCTGAACACATGTCAAATCCAGATTTGTTTTGTGATGAAACTTCCAGTTTGAGTATGGGAATTTTTTACCGGAAGAGACGTCGTGGGAGAAAACGTTACTAGCGCTTTCAATATCTCAGTTCTTAACCAGAAGAGACATCACAGAAAAACACAGATATTTGACCAGAAGTGACGGGAAGTCATACGGGAAAACGTCACTTCCGGTTTCAAAATTCTGGTTTCTAGCATTTCCAGAAAGCGTTACTTCCGGTTTAAAAATCTTATTTTTTTCACCGGAACTGACGTTTAGTGGAAAACGTCACTTCCGATTTAAAAATGTCAGATTCCCACCGGAAGTGCCGTCACGTGGGCTCAGTTTCGCACCCGAGATTCCTTAACGCGTCAACAACTGGGACATCAACATCGTTCCTGTCTGGATACCTCGGAACATTCTCACGAAATTCTCGCAGCAAGATTCCCGCGTGGCTGCGATCGAGTGATGCGGGACGCCAGAACGCAATGTGCTCTGACTGCCGTACACCAAAGGCCTCGTTCTAATGGCTCGAGTGACTCTCGTAATACGCATGACTGGGTTTTCAAATGTTTCCTCTCGTGCTCTCGTGTTCTCAGCTTCACGCTGATGCGTGACGCCGCCACCCCTCGTTTCAATGGCGCATACGCGACTGTTAACGTGTTTACAGCAAATACGAATTATCGACTGTAACGCCGATGGAAACGTGAATGCCGGTGTCGGATATTGATTTCATCGTTTTCCAGAGTCATGCATCGGCAAAAATTTTTGCAATTCGGCAAGGGCGTGTGCGCGCGCCGCTGCTCAGGTCGCTCGGGTCGTTGTTAAGAAAAAGGATCAGGGCGCCGGCAGCGCGAGAGGCCCGGCAAGGATTCCGCTCCTCGACCGCCTTCAGCCTCCTGCGGCTACCGTTTTGTCGGAACCGGCGAGAAGTCTTTGACCCACCGGGTGCAGGATTTACCATTCGTGGCATTATGCACTGACAAATTACTCAGGTAAACAGTCCGCCCAGAAGGTATCGCGGCAGCGCGGAAGATCGATGCGGTTGGCGCAATGCAAACCGGCAAACTGTTGCTCTCAAACCTCGCACGCCGATGTCGGCCCTCAGTAGGATCGAAGATGCTGGGAAATTTACATCGCGTACACGAATTCGTAGACATATTTTTTTATTATTTTTTATTTTGCATTTTTTTATTGTAAAAAATGACGACTTTGCATAAGGCTTATAGATTGGGAGAAAAATTAACTAGACGTCGGTTTAGCAAATCTTTCGCGAGGTTGCACCTACAGTTACAGTTGCAGTAGGAAAACGGGTGCTTGGTTGGCGCAGCGCAAACCGGCAGAGTCTTGCCCTCAAACCTCGCACGCCGAAGTCTTTCCTCAACAGGATCAAAGATGCTGGAAAAATGACATCGCCTACACGAATTTGTAGACATATTTTATTTTTTCAAATTTTTACTAAAAAAATTCACGACTTCGTATAAGAGATTATACGCTTATAGATTGAGAAAACAATTAATCGAACGTCGGTTTAATGAATCTCTCGAGAGGTCATATCTACAGGTATCGGAAAACGGATGTCGCCGGCGCTACGCAAACCGGCAAACTTGCCCTACATCCTCGCACCCCGATATCCTCAGAAAGACCAAAGATGCTGGAAAAACTCACAACGCCTACACGAATTCGTAGACATATTTTTTTTAATCTTTTCAATTTTTGTATAACACAAAATCACATCTTTGTATAAGGTTTGCAGGGATAAGAGATGAAAATTCCCGGGTCGCAGCCCGCAATTAACGGGACCTCGTTTTAATTGATCTCTCGAGAGGTTCGCATTGCGGGTCCCGTATGTTGCCGATTGGTATTCTCGATCTCGCAGCCGTCTCCGGTCCACGGCCACTTCGTCCTTCTCGAAAGCGAGCCCTCCGAGCTCTTCAGTCTCAATAAATAATACTGTTGCGTTTCTGGACGAGTGAATAACCCAATCATCCATCGAATTCTCGTTTCACCCTGCGCCTCCACCCCTTTTTTCCCTCACGGCTTCGCCGGTCTAACTTAGCGCTCTCCCCCCCCCCCTGACTATTTCGACCGTCGGTCACCAGTCCATTGTCGCATCGGTAATTACTCCGACTCTCGATGGCCTCAGAATTCCTTAGCTTAAAATAATGGAGACCCAGAAAACGAGGCGGCTGCTCGATCACTTCATCCGCACGCATGCATACACACTATATAACTATGTATAATGCGCGAGAGACCGA
Source organism: Ichneumoninae sp. B BG-2022a (assembly GCA_030522725.1). Lineage (NCBI taxonomy): Eukaryota > Metazoa > Arthropoda > Insecta > Hymenoptera > Ichneumonidae > Ichneumoninae sp. B BG-2022a. Next base: position 11,847 of record JAPYZD010006000.1, on the reverse strand, counting down.
GAGGAGGGAAGAGAATCCTGCGAGTCCTCGACAAGTGGTTCCCACTGGGGGCTGCGGATGTTACATACTTGCACCTTGCCGCTCGCGACCCTCGAACCGGGACCAATACGCGAAGAACCAGGAGGCGACAAACACGAACGCCTTTGCTTGAGCGCATGTGTGAGTGTGTGTGTGCATCGATGAAAGGGGGAAAAAAAATCGTCCGGTAGAGTAACAGTAACAAAACGCGAACGCTATCGACGGGCCCACAATGGCGGCAGGGGGAGGGGGGGGGGGGCTCGGATGTAATTGCACCTCGGTAACAAAGGGCCCTCGACTATGTTACATCGATTCGACGCCCCGATTCCGGCGTCGTCGACGCCGCCGCCACCGTCACATCCCTTAAGTACACTCCCTGTATGGGTGGCATGAATATATATATGTATATGCGAATATATATGCGCGTCGTACCTAGGGGAGAGCGGGGCAAAATGGCACAGCGGGGCAAAACGGGATTATAAGACAAAACGCAATTTTCCAATAATTTTTGGAAGGTAGCGATGGTAGGCCGTGGGGCAAAACGGGTTTGACAATCCGGATGTATCGTTAGTACAAAATGGGGCATCCGAAAATGATTGGAAAATGGAGTTTTTCCCCCACTGTCCCGTTTTGCCCCGCTGTGCCATTTTGCCCCGATCTACCCTACTCGCCATAGACGTCGCAGCGTCACCGGAGGATGGGGGGATTGACGAGTGGTCACTTCAGAATCGGGGTATTGTCGTCTTTGTTTTGAGGTAACAAAACAGAAAAAGTGCTCCATACGCGGCTGGTATTGTAGTCAATTAGCGGAGAGGGATGGGGGAAGTTCCGAGCGCCTCGTCCCTTTCGGGGGATTAGTTGGGAACCAGGGCGGCGGGGGGGGGGGCGGGAGACCCCCCCCCCCCCCCCCCCCCCCCGGAGCACCGGGAAGCTGCATGGAAAGCCATGTGCTCGCGTGCAATCAATCTCATCGCCGAGGCAATCGAGTTTGATGCGGAGATACGGAATTGATATAGTGATTTGGGGATAAGAATGTCAAATTATTTTTAATTTAGATTGATTTTATTTTGTCGGTCGTAAGATCTTGTACGAAGCTTGCATTTTTTAAATATATTCGCTTGGTCAATGTGAGTTTGGGACATTTTGTCAAATTTGGATCTGGCCTAGAAAATTATCCTGTAGACCTCGAGATGACATTTTCGATATCCGCATAACGGTATTTAATGTATTACACGTATTGTGCGAGCGTGTATAGGCACGCCCAGAATAAAAAATTATTTGTCGGCCACCGTTTACTTGGTTTAAGTAAAATATTTATTTGATTTAAATAAACATCTATTGAAATTAAGTAATTAGTAACTTAAATGAAATAAATATTTATTTATATCAAATAAATATTTTACTTAAACCAAATAAACGATGGCCGCCAAATAAATTATTTTTCTGGGTGCATTATTAATGTAACAATTGAGGCTGCGTGGAAAGCCGTATGCTCGTGTGCAATGAATCTCATCGCGGAGGCAATCGAGTTTGATGCGGAGATACGGAATTGATATAGTGATTTGGGAATAGGAATGTCAAATTCTTTTAAATTCAGATTGATTTCATTTTGTAGATCGCAAGATCTTATACGAGGCTTGTATTTTTTTATACATTCGCTTGGTCAATGTGAGTTTGGGCCATTTGGTCCGATTTGGTTCTGTAATGTTCTGTAATGATTTGGTTCTGAAATGTAATATACTTGTACTGGAAGTTTTTATACCAGCAAACTGTTATATTAAATTTCATGTGCAATTGTGATAAAAAATGAACAGTATATTTTAACTTAAAAAATACTTTACTTTAATTTCACTGTAAAAGTTCATTAATTTTTCACGATCTTTCACATCCCAAGTGTTTGTGCATTAAATATAAAAGTAATTAAATGTACTAGTTTTTGCATACAAATTTCTGGTCTAGTGCACTAAATTTAACATTTTTTTAGAAACGTAGATCTCGCGACGACAATATTTCATACGATTTAAAAAAAACATTGCCGAATATTCATTACAACAGGAAAGTTGAGCGGTTCGAACATTTTTTTTTTCAATTCCATTCCCCGTACCGACAACAACGCAGGCTGGAACAACTTAATTTCCCGGGTACGAAAACATTCCATACCGATTTCTTTTTAGTCCTCGGCACTCGACACGCTTTGCGTACCCGCGACGAAACCTCGAATACTTCACGAACGAGACAGGGAGAGGGCCGCGACTCTCTTGTGCCGCGTTTCTTAACTCTGTCCAGCCGCGACTGAGCAGCAGCGTCAGCGGCGCAACATCCCGACGAGGCAAGAACGCAGAAAACTCGGCCCTCGTTTTCGCTGCTTCTGTACCTCGGCGAATATTTGCACGTGCGACGCGGCTCGTGTCAGGAATTTAATAAAGCAAATCCGGGTTATGCCGTGGCTGAGGTGGGCGCGTTATCCTGGCCCCGTTTCGTGATTGTCTCGAGAGGGAAAGATAGACGGATACGCACGAGGACGACGAGAAGGGGGATGAAGAGGAAAACGATGAGCACTCGACCCCACATCAACGAGGCGGAGGGGGTGATTCGAGCCGTCGTCACCGCCGCGAGCGCACTGTGCTCTGTGGACCGGGGCCAACAGGAGCAGAAGCGAAAGCTCTCTTGTACTTCCAGGACTTGGTGCGCTACCGTAAAATGCCCCTCCCTCATTGTTGCGTCCCGTTGATGCATCCATTATGTCGACGCTGATGGGAACAGATTATGTTGGTCGCTGTCATTGAGGGGCTCATCACTGCTGGCGTGACACTGATGCCGGCCTAGTGGACGTATAGGTAACCGGGGGGGGCCACGATGGAAGGGGGCCACGAAGAATGAGGGAACACTTTTGTAGCGCGGAAAGCGCGCCGGCGTTGCACGAATATATTAAGGGAATGGCAGGTTATTGTGGCTTCGCGCGCTGGCGTTGGTCTAAATTTTGGCTTCATTTACGATTGTGGAAATCTTTTTGATTGCTTTTTATTTGTTAATTTTGTTAGAAATTCTATTAAATTTTGTGAAACGGAAAAATGTATGTTGCAAGATTAACCGCGGCAAGAAATTAAGAAACTGAGTAAAATTGGTGACTATGACCCGGTTCATATATAATTGGTAGTCAAAAATCATTATATCCTTATTTTGACTATGTCATATATTTTCGTCGAGTTGGTTCTTCAAAAATCTGTAACGAAAGCCGGCGTTGTACGAATAAATTAAGGGAATGGCAGGTTATTGCGGCTACGCGCGCTGGCGTTGGTCTAGATTTTGGCTTCCTCTACGATTATGGTATTCTTTTTTTTTTGCTTTTTATTTAATAATTTTGTTAGAAATTTTATGAAATTTTGTGAAACGGAAAAATTTATGTTGCAAGATTAACTGCGGCAAAAATGAAGAAACTGAGTAAAATTGCTGAATTTGGTTCACCCGGTTCATATATAATTGGTACTCAAAAAGCGTCACATACTCAAATTAAGGACCGGCTCATTCAGGTTAGAAGTGATCAGACTGAGATGCAGAGCGATCGGCTTGTGGCGGTTAAAGCAGACTTGGAGAACCGGAAGCAGCGGGTAAAACTCACTGGGCGATTGAATTTAGCGACAATACGGCATAGATCATTATATCCTTATTTTGACTATGGCATATATTTTCGTAGAGTTGGTTCTTAAAAATCTGTAACGAAATTTATTTTCTGTTATTCTTGCGTTTTATGAAGGACTTCCTTTATTATTATTTTTTTCTTCTGGGACGTGCTCTCTCAAAACGTTATTATCCGTCTGCACATACGTATTCGTATCGCGCTTGTAATTGGGCCCAGCCCGTGACTATACAAATAAAATAATAAATTAATAATCCAATAAATATATTTGCCCGCAAATCGAGGTATATGGCCCGCATTTCCTTCTGTTATCCTATAATTTGTTATCGATCGGTATTCGATCCTCTTAGGCGATCGGGCTTAATCAATCGCTTCTGGTATTGCACGATTTTTAAATCACGTGTATTTCCCCCGGTTTGATCCTGACTATCAGATCTAAAGCTGCAAAGTTGTAGCAGTTTCTACGCTAATGCAGTTTAGCTACCGATATAGTTTCTAAGTCGTATCGTTCGCATAACGACCCAACAGGTTTCCCGTTAACGAGGAAGTGTACAAGGCAGGAACGTGCGACCACGATCTGTAATGCAGGTCATGAGTCTACGGTGCAGATGCGAATGCGAAGTGACCGCATGCGTAAGCCCGGCGCATCCTCGGCTCGATGTGGCCGATCCGAAATCGTCATCAGCCGCACGCTTCGTCGTTCGGACTTCGGCCGAAACTCTTAAGCGCACCCTTTCCGCATTACTCGATCCTCCTCCGTAGGTCTTAGTCAACTAAACTCCGCGAAAGGAAACTCGATCGGCTGCGGAGGTGGCGATCATTCCGGATTATCATAACGCTGCCACGGGATTTTGTCTCTTCCGGATTATCAGCTTTCGCCTTGTGTACTTACGCGAAACGGCATTTCCAAGTGTCCACTCACGGATCTGGCGCGGAGACCAAAACGGTGGAAGACGATTTTCTCGTCGGTCGAGAGAACGACGAACGATCCACTCGAGCCAGGCGGTTTAATCTGTTTCCCGATAATACTGACTTTAATTGTTCTAATTGGCAGCGCCGAGGGCTGAAGATCCCAGACCTGCTGCTGCGCGTACACGTCAACCGAAGACGCAGGTGCAACACCTGTCTCCAGATAGATCCTAATACTCTCCGTCACGGCCCTCGCCGCCTATTGAGCCATATAGTCGCAAATCCAAACGACACTTTCACAAAGTTATTAGGTCTGCTGTAATCTCACCTACCGTATACCTGAGGTGCTGCTCGGTGTCTCCGAGGATCCTTCAGCATCGATTCGAAATCATACGATCTGTTTATGGAAAAAATGTTTTTTGTGGAAATTCTTATTTTGTTGATGGAAATATCAATTTCATTTGTGAAAATATCAATTTGATATCAAATATCAATTTTATTGGTGGAAATATCAATTTTATTGATGGAATATCAATTTTATTAATGGAATATCAATTGAAATTGATTGATGATTGATTGATTGATTGAAAAACCGTGCAATACTATGGCTAGAATTATCAAAGTTAATATTCCCACCAATAAAATTTTATTGATGGAATATCAATTTTATTGGTGGAAATATTAACTTTCATGATTTTAGTCACAGTGTTGCACGGTTTTTATTATATGAACTCTGTACAACTAATAATTAGAGTGAGCGGGGAAAAATTGATTATTTGCCAATTTTTCGAAGAAGATAAAAAAAAGTCTCGTTTTGAATGGAAGGGCCATTTTGCCCCGTTCTCCTGTATCGGATAGCATGATTCCGGTTTAACGTCGGGTGCGTTAAAAACGCGAAGAATTACGCACGAAGAACTTGCAAAGGTATTGGTACACACATGGAGCTGGAGGATTGAATGAAGAAAGCGGTCACCTCTCGTCTTACAATGGCTGACTCCGTAAGGCAAAAATCATAAAGTTAGGGACTGCTCGCTCGCGCCTGCGAGGGTTGATTCTCGTCCTGTCTCCTGTTGTTGCGGGGAGGGTATGTGTACCGACCTCGCCATCGGCGCGTCCTGAGGGATGAGCATGCAGCTGTCTCGTCCACAGCAAGCACTGATTGGCCGTAAACGTATGTCGGCCATGCTGAATTTTTCCGGTCTAGCTTCTTTCCACAATGGGGATGATGCCCGATCTTATACATACCTAAACAATAAAAAAAAGATTCGTCTCACATATACATATATATACTGGCAGGTTATTGTGCCTGCGTTCGCATTGATTTCGTAAAATAATTTCGCTCTCTGAATCGTGTTTTGAAATTCCGTCGCTATGATTCAATGCTAATTTTACAAATATTTATGGACTCAAAGAAGTTAATACAACGCGTCACAAGTCTTTAGCAATACCGGAATCGCATGAACTTATGTAGCGGGTTAAAAAAAAATAAACCAAACGTTTTTCTAAAATAGAGAAATGGTTTTAGTCTTAACTCCGAATCGTGCTTTAAAATTTCGTCGTTATGTTTCAATGTTAATTTTACAAATATTTACCAACCCAAGAAAGTGTAAACATCGAGTTACGCGTTGTAAGCAATACCGGAATTGCATGAATTTATATCGTGGATTAAAAAAGTGACAATAAACCGACTGTTTTTCAAAAACCACAAAATAATTTTGCTCCTCGTCGTTTTAATGCTAATTTTACAAACATTCATGAACCCAATAAAGTTGCAACAGCGAGTTACAACTTTTAAGCAATAACCGAAGCGCATGAGCTTATATCGCGGTTTGAAAAAAGGAATAATAACAAACCAACTGTTATTCTAATCACAAAGTAATCTCGATAATCTTCGAGGATCCGTTGGCTTCATCCCGATAAGAACGCGCCTGAAAGGCGGTGTGTCCTTCGAACAACACAATATCGATGTTATTGAAATAAATCCTGGCGCATTGCGGTTAATGCAGCACGAGTGCGTAACCGAGGAGTGGGGGAAGGGGGGCGAGGGTGATTCGTCGGGTTTGGTATACTTAGCCACGGAAACACGAACATGCGTGAAAGGTGGTGAAAGAACGAGAGGGTTACAAGGATGTCAGGGACCAACGCCGCTCGGCCGCGTGCTCCGCCACCCTCAGGATTAGGCACAATTATTGGAATCAGGCATCAGCAGCAGACCGCAACGGGATTCACACGCTCTCGGTGCCAGCGAAACGTGTGTTTGCTCGTGGAAAAATATAAGCACTTTTTTATTTCATCTTCTCCCGACAATAAGAACAGAATCGATACCACGCGCATATACACGGTTACTACGGACCTGGAAAACCGGGAAATGTCAGGGAATTTGTTTGAACCTGGAAAAGTTAGGGAAAAATCATAGAATTTTTTTTTAATCCTGGAAGTTTTTTAAATCTGATGTTTTCGGTCAATTCCGTGCTGCATAACTACATTTTTCGTTTCAACTAATTTGTCGACTATATAGAGTGTATATATGACTATGTCGTCATATTACTTGCGCTGGGAATTTTTGATATTGTGAACCGAGTTTAATATATTAATAATCATTATACATTTTATTTTACGTTAATTTTTAATGTCCTGTCCTACCCTGATCGGAAGACTGGAAAAATTCACTTGTTTCTCTGGAAAACCGGGAGAAGTCGGAATTCCAGTTGGAGAATTTCGTGGCAACCATTATATATATATTTTTTTATGGCTATGAGTCGAACTGTTTATGGCGATGATGCTTTTCGGTAATAGGCAGAGTACAGATCCGAGTTTAATATATTAATAATCATTATACATTTTATTTTACGTTAATTTTCATTGTCCTGACCTACTCTGATCAGAAGACTAGAAAAATTCAATTGTTTCTCTGAAAAACCGGGAGAAGTTGGAATTCCAGATGGAGAATTTCGAGGCAACCATGATATATATATATTTTTTTTATAGCTATGAGTCGAAATGTTTATGGCGATGATGCTTTACGGTAATAGGCCGAGTACAGATGTAACGAGTAGGAGTTCAACGACCGTGCAATTGAATTATATAATGACACGGTCGCAGCCTTTCCATCCAGAATCCGGTCGCACCAACTCCGCACAGAGAAACGAGAGACCCGGTCGACATCGATATCAACAATTGCGAAATGTCGTATAGGTGTGTACCGAGGTACAAACTCGTTTGAACTATCGAGTTCGCCTGCACTAGCATTTTCCTTCTCCTTTGGAGAAGCGAGCTCGCACGTAACATTCTACCTTCCATACTTTCTTTGCTAATCACTGAATCCTAATTTAATTAAGAGCTTGATTGCACCGCATGACGATGCAATCAAGCGGTTACGCGAGTTATTGTGCACGTCGAAACGCTCGGCTTATACTTTTGTTTTTGGCCCGAGAATGTTCCACAGATTTAACTGATTTTAGTGCATTTAAAAAAGTGCGAATCTAATTCGTTGGTATCAAACGCAAAATTTTAGATGACTTTATAAGTTTGTCATCATGATATAACAGATTGAATTTATTATCCGCTCCAGACGTGCTTGAGTTTGTCCCGTTTTGTCATGGTTGATTGAGTTTGACGCGTTTTGCAGCCGGCAGACGAGAATATTATAAAGTATCATAACGAATGATCTACAAAAATTTAATTGATTTTAGTACATTTTTAAAAAGTTCGAATCCAATTAATTGGTATCAATCGCAACATTTTAGATCACGTCACCAGTTTGTCATCGTTACATAACAGATTGAATTTATTACACGTCCCAGACATGACGGTTGATTGAGTCTGAACCGTTTTGCAGTCGGCAAACGAGGATATTATAAAGTATCATAACGAATGCTCTACAAAGATTTAACTGATTTTAGTGAATTTTAAAAAACTTCGAATCCAATTAATTTGTATCAATCGCAACATTTTACCACGATATTATAAAGCATCATAACAAATGTTCTACAAAGATTTAACTGACTTTAGTGAATTTGCAAAAAATTCGAATCCAATTAATTTGTATCAATCGCAACATTTTAGATCACGTTACCAGTTCGCCATCGTTACATAACAGATTGAATTTATTATACACCCCAGACGTGACCGTTGATTGAGTTTGAACTGTTATGCAGCCGGCGGACGTTTCGTCACTCGTGAAAATTCATCCCTGACATAAACTGCGATGATCGTCGAGGGCGAACCGCGCGATGGCTCGTCACACGCGAGTCCCCCCTTTACCCATGTGGTCCCCGCGTCCACGGGGCCACCGTGGCTTGTTATAACTCCAATAATTATGTTACCAATGCGTCGAAGGACAAAGAGCTCTTGAGCTCCGAGCCTGGATGATGGCTCTCGTACCGGGAGACCAGCGACGACGATGACGACGGCGACGACGAGGAGGAAAGCAGAGATGGTTGTTGCTGCTTTCGCCGTGTAGCCGCCCAGCTGCCGGTAATCCTCCCTTTATAATTTGCTTCCATGAGCCCCCTGCGCCAATGGCGCGGGGTGCCCCGTTTGTGGGCCCTCGAGTCATCGGAAAAATATAAATCTGCGCAATGGAGAAATCCTGGGAAATCGAGAAAAGTTGCCCTCGTCTAAATTTAAACTCTCCGTACGATTCACGTATGCTTTAGCTCTTTCAATCAAATTTTTATCATTTAAATAACAGTACGGTGAAAATTAATATTGCGATATTCTCCATACCATATTTATAGTCAGTTCAAATTTTTACCATTTAAATAACAATACGATGAAAACTAATATTCCGATATTCTCCATAACATATTTATAGTCAGTAGGCTTAAAAACGCAATACCAAAACGTAAACAATTCAGGACATAATTTGCCGAGCATAGTGAAAAAAATTGACAATTTTCAATAATTTTTTTAACAGTCCGTCTTAAAAGACACGCCACTTTCTTTGCAAATAATCCATCCCAACTGCACACTGAAAAAAAACATCGCTTGCGGGCTGCCGAAGAAAAAAATGTTTGTTTCAATTCTACTTTCAATTCTTACAATTCCATACGACATCGAAACAACAACAGCAAGAATGTCAAGGTGACATGTTATCGTTTCAATCCAGTATGAAATTGTACGAATTCAGAGTAGAATTGAAACAACGTTTTTACTTCTTTGGCAGCCCGCAAGCAAATTTTACTTCATTCAATGATTTTTTTTTTTCAGTGCGTGAATCATTTTTATCTCGATAAAAAAAACCCCCCTATGAACAATTTCTGCAAGCGGGAAGAGAAAAGTGTCTGCCTCCGCCACTGGAAGGCGGTTGATGTCACCGTGGTCATGCCCTCGTGGATAATAGAGTCCGCGACTTTAATGGACTCGCTAATCCTCTTCCCCGTTTGCTGGTGAGGATCCCGAATATATAGGGTATGACATATATACCTATGTCCGCCGACGTGGGTCTCGTGCGTGTGTGCCGTGGAGGGCACCGAGGTATACCTATCTATCCGAAATAATCGTCCTGGCGTGGCAGGGGGGAGGTGACTACGGCCCGGCAGCGGGGAAGAGCAGCATCAGCCAGTACGGGGGATGAAACGACGAGCCGTTTCGGGCACGAGGAACCAAAGCGGAGAAGCCCGACGGCGCGTAATCGCCGAGCGCGGCTCGCAAACCATAGGGGGATGATGATGGGTGCATGCCACGTCGGGACACCGTGACGCGAAGATACGCCCCTTGTGTGCAACCACTGGTGCGATGATACCTTGATTTCTCAAGTGACGAGTTGGGGCACCCTCCCGCGTATCTGTACGTGCGAGTGGTTCTCCGCTTGTGATTCTCTCCAACTTCTATTGCCGGGGTGATTCCCGCTGGACTTGATTCGCATTTAAACTACACCTCGGCCACTCGCTTTTCGCGTACCTGCACTCGAATGGAGTTTGTACCACGTGCTTAATTTTTTTTTAACGTGCGATTGCGTGCATGTGCGCCGTTGCCGCGCAACTCTTATGTTTCCGTTTCGAAAAATTCGATAATTGTGCGAGAGAGCTTGCACCCAGAAAAAAAATTTATATGACGACCATCGTTTATTAAGTTTAAGTAAAATATTTATTTCATGTAAATAAATATTTATTTCTTGTAAATAAATATTTATTTCATTTAAGTAACTATTTACTTAATTTTAATAAACTGTGACCGTCAAATAAATTTCTTTCCTGGGTGTGAGATAATCCGCTAATGGGAGTCGAGAGTGCCCGATGGATTTGGCGGACTCGCCGGCGAGGATGTGCTCGTAGTTGGTTATCGACCTCACTCCGGCAATCGACCGGAAGTTACTTTCTGTAACTTCCGGTGTTTTCGAAAAGTGAAATATCCAATCCGGATGTGACGTTTCTATTGTTGCGATGATACCTTGATTTCTCAAATGACGAGTTGGTGCACCCTCCCGCGTATCTGTGCGTGCGAGTGGTTCTCCGCTCGTGCTTATCTCCGGCTTCTATTGCCGGGGTGATTCCCGCTGGACTTGATTCGCATTTAAACTACACCTCGACCACTCGCTTTTCGCGTACCTACACACGAATGGAGTTTGTACCACGTGCTTAATTTTTTTTTAACGTGCGATTACGCGCGTGTGCGCCGTTGCCGCGCAACTCTTATGTTTCCGTTTCGAAAAATTCGATAATTGTGCGAAGGGCTTGAGAAAATCTGCTAATGGGGGTCGAGAGTGCCCGATGGATTTGGCGGACTCGCCGGCGAGGATGTGCTCGTAGTTGGTTATCGACCTCACTCTGGCAATCGACCGAAACGATTTTGTTGGTCTTACCGTTCGATCTTAATCGACTGTTGAATTCTACTTCCTTTCGATCCATCAATATCGAGTTGACAGAATGAGGAAAAATGTCCGATCCGGATGTGACGTTTCCCTTAGAAACGAATGAATTTAGGAATATCGAGTATACCACTTGGAAAGGATCGCGAGATCAATTTTTTTTTTACATAAAAAGAATTCTACTTCGAAAAAAAGATGGCATGGGCTCGGGCGCAAACTCGTGTTACTGAAATTACCCGTCACACACTTTAACCACAAAGGAATTAATCAAAAAAATAAGATTTTCCGACTTATGTTCATGATATACTTATGTACATTACGTATTTATATAAATTCGGTCCAAAGTAGCCTCACAGCGCCATCTATAATATAAAAGACTTATGTTCGCTCGCAAAAATCTCCAGAACAAAAAAGGGGGTCAGCTTCATCGAACGGCGGCTCAGCAAGAGAGGGGGGGGGGGGGAGAAAAAAC
>JAPYZD010005997.1:0-20377 GCA_030522725.1 Ichneumoninae sp. B BG-2022a | reverse complement strand
TCTTCTCAGTACCTTTAGTATACATGATCTTTTTCAGATTTTTACACCATCAAGAAGTACTTGCAATTTTCTCTTATTGTTGTCGAACTTATGCGAAGTGAGCGCGCAGCGAGACTGCCTCCTTAAGTAAAGCAACAAGAATTCGCCTCGGCCAATGATCTCGTCGACGTCGACGAGACCGAAAGTGTGTTTCGGACATCGGAGACACGAGACTAGGATACACTTGTGTAAAAGTTTTGAGACTTATGTAAAGTCGCGTGAAACCATGTGTCACGTGACGGTGTTCTCACCTGTCGTGACGAAATTCCGTGAGCCAACCGGTGGTCGTTTTCACGTCGGGCTTCCTCGATCGTAACTGGCGTGTCGCTCGAATCGTCGTCGCGACGCGCGGTAACTAAGTTCGATTGCCAAAAAGACTCTCACTCCGATTTCCGGAAAGTCCTCGACGTGGCCGAGGAATATTGTGATTCCCGCGGTCGGTACCGTTCGTCCGGGTTCAAGCGGAAAACTTCCGGGATTGGGCGAGACGGAGAGTCGAGTGGTTCGGCGGGTAAAAATAGAGCGAGAGGCGAACCGCGGTTGTGCAGCTCGCCCACCTATATCCACACCCCCGACGACTTTTCCTTCGTTACATATGTATAAGGAAAAGCTCCGAGTTTTCCGCCACCGGCACACTTTTTTCCCATTTTTTTCTCTTCTTTCCTTTCTTCATTTTGCGGAACAGCCGAGAAAAAGCCGCGACCTCGTTGACCCTTGGCAAAGTTAAGATTAGAGTGCCGTATAACTGTAAACCACTTACTACTTTCCCGGCGCAAACTCGTGCCTCTGTCTTTCCCAGACCACAGATTCTCCGAGCGCGGAAGAGATTACCAACACGAAAACAAAAATGACTGCTCGGTTAATACTGTAATAACTGTGACGCCACACTCGAGCATAATGCCCCGAGTGAGGAAATCTACTTGTGGCACCTTTCTCCAATTAACGCTCTCTTCTCGTTCCACCAAAGCGGTTCAAAGTCCGTGGCACTGAAGTACCAAAATACCAAACAATAATGAGATCATTTTTTTTTTCCTCAAATTTATTTTCCGTTCGGTCTCGTATCCCGCGTAGCGGGAATGAATGCGACAAAGGAAGGGCCAGCATCTCTTTGTATCTCGTAGCTAATAAAACGCCCGTACAGCTGTGCACGTGTGTTCAATTGCCCACCTAACGAAACGGTACATACCAGAGAGACGAACAAGTGTACGAGTTTGTAGTGTGGGATGAGTGTATCAAGTGGAAACGAACGACGAGACGAGAGAACTAGCGCGAGTGTGTGGCGGTTGCGCGCGCGCGAGGGCGCATGCGTCAGTGCTCTCAAGGCCTTCGCGTATTAGCTCTTTGAGTTCGCCTCGAGCGCGCGCGCAGCGACGCCGATGTCCCACTTTCCTTCACGCTCGGTCAACGACCCACGGACGTCGTTCGCCTCCCGGTAGGTGAGTTTCCAAGGTGCACTCACACACCCTGGGAAAAAGCCTCGTACAACTTTCGCGCCATCGGTGTTGGTGTGTTTTGCCCCCTCCACCGGCGAACGGCGCTCGATAACCCCACCACCGGCTCGCTATCATCCCCATCACATTGCCCCCCCCCCCCTCCTCCTCCCCACCCGGGAGCTTCGCGACTCCACTCGCGCTTCGGCCCGTCTCCGCACCGCGGCGCCACCGTACTTTCGCGAATATTTCGCGCTCGTTGCCGTTCGCGGGCATCGGTACTGCAGGCTATCGCGGATATCGCGGGCAGAGAGAACCTCGCGCGGACGTCGGTACGAGAGAGAATCCTTCGCGGGAATCGGGTACGAGCCTACTGCTACCCCCCGTCGCGATAGAGCGCCCGGCGGGAAGAGGCTTTATCGCACGTTCGCGAGGTGGTAGGCGCGGTGACATATCGAGATTGTAGATAGATCACCGGAAATCGGAGTTGAGGGGTAATTTCGCTTATTTTATTCGAAGACTACCGGCACAATTTTTCGTGTCGAATGTCACAGCAAGGGATGCATTCGCGATGAGCGGGAACATTTCCATCGGACACAGCTCCGAAAAGACGAATCGAAAAAAAAATTTAAAGCGCATTTTTTTAATCGATTTGTCGAATTACCAGTGATTTCTGCTACGGATTGTATACCATGGTAGCCGCGGTCAGGAAAAACCGGGAAAAGTCAGGGAAAAAAATCTTGGTCAGGGAATCAGCGAAATGTCAGAGAATTTCAAAATTGGTCAGGGATGAAGTAAATTGTCTCCGAACCTTTTATAAATAAATAAGAAGTACTTAGAAGGGAGCCTTAAAAAAATGGGAACATTACGAAAATAAAATAAAAATAATTAAATGTTAATATAATAATTAGGAATTTTCATTTGCGTTATTAATTTTTTTGATTATAAGTCGTTAGAAGTTTGGTCAGGGAAAATTTGTAATTGGTGAGTGAAAAGTCAGGGAATTTTTTTCTGGCGAAAAAACAGCCACCATGTTTACGCTCAGAAATTAAGTGACGAGGGTTGTTCGATGTTTTTTTAATTCTCTAGAGTTGAAAGCAAGTAGTTGGAAGGAATTTGTGGTCTCGAATTTTTGTAAACATTTGTTTTGTGACTAACGTGTTCTTTTTTTCTCTTTGCAGGTAAGTTCATCTTTAATTCTTATAAGGCACCGCGAAAAAGATCATCCGAGCGACGCGCCAGTCTCCCAAGATCGTGAGTCCATTCAATATTAATATCTCTGTTTGTTCAGCGTTGACGCACTACGCGATACCACACCCATCGGCCAATTATCCGAACTAGAAGGTTCGTCGACCCGTCTCGCTGACGTCGAAGCTTAAAAATATCCGTAACGTTCGTATCGACTACCCAGGGGACGAGCAGCTGCGAGGGGGACGATGGAAATATTCTTAATCCGAAATCGAACGCGATCCCATTCGGCCGCTCGATATAATTAGGTTATCATAGCGTCATAATAATAAGCTATAGTTCCGTTCACGAATAAGTTGCAATTAGTCCTCTCGCCCACGGCAATGTTCTCCCATTGTGTGTTTACACGCCCACTCTCCACTCTGGGATTATCTTCCACCGATAACGCGCCAGAGTAGTTTTTTTTTTTAATCCCTCGCTTTATCCGCGGGAAAATGACGTCAAAGGCCATTTCCGTCTCACATTCATTCGAGCTTACCCTCATGTTTTATCCCCCTCTGTTTTATCTCTTTCATCAAGCGGCGGAGTAGCTCGTGGCACTTCGGCTTTAAAAGTGAAAAGTTTACTCGTTAATTTTTTTCCTACTAAATCAACAATTGGGAGACACGAAAAGCTATCGATGCTCCAAAACGATGGACGCTCGGCTCATCGCCGGCTTGTTTTTACTTAAGTACAATAAATTTCCACATTTGGAATGTAATTTTCTACGTTGATCATTTCTGTTCGCCGCCACAAATATGTTTTTTTCCGTTTGTTGATTTAAAAGTGAATCGTTTACTGGTTAAATTTGTCGTATTAAATTAACAATTCGGAGACACTTCGCATTCGATATTCCCACACGGTCGAAGCTCGAATCAACGCTGTGTTATGTTTACTTGAATATAATAAACTTCCACGTTTTTAATGCAATTCTGTACGATAACAATTTCTATCCATCCGCCCCAAAGATGTTCCTTCCCGCATGTTGATTTAAAAGTGAATTCTTTGCTCGTAACATTTTTCCTGTTAAATCATTTAAATTTGGAGACACATAAAGCATTCGATACTCCAAAACTGTCGAAGCTCGGATCGATGCTAGGTTATTTTTACTGTAATATATTAAACTTCCACGTCTTCAATGCAATTTTGGACGATGACAATTTCTGTCCGTCTGCCCCAAAGATGTTTCTTTTCGCATGTTGATTTAAAAGTGAATCGTTTGCTCTTTAAATTTTTCCTGTTAAATCAACAATTTGGAGACACATAAAGCATTCGATACTCCAAAACGGTCGAAGCTCGGTTCGATGGTACGTTATTTTTAATTGAATATAATGAACTTCCACGTTTTCAACGCAATATTGTACGCTGATAATTTCTGTCCGTCCGTCACAAAGATTTTTCTCTCCGCACGTTAACTTATCTGCTGGAAACGAGGCAATGGAATTATGACAAAGTATATTATGACGGGGTATATTATGACAAAGCGTGGGCATATCTCGACGCTTGCGCAAAAAGCGTGTTTCATCCCTCCCCTCCATTCATGGATCAACCCTCTCGCCGGGAGAAAACGTTGCTCTTTACCGGGTCCCAACAGTTCGCGTCGCACGTTGTTCATTGCGCGGTCACGCGGTAACATGTCACCGGCTGAGAATAATAATAAAAATATCGAATACAAGATTAACAAGAATATCAGAGGGTCGTGCGTCGTGGAACGGGGCTCGGGTGGTGTGACAAGCGCTCAGTCAGTTCCGAAGGTCGTGCTCCGAGCGAGCCTAGCCAAGAGCGTAAGTCCTGTCGATGTCTGCGAGGTCACCATCGTCATCACCGAGCCCGTCACGGAGAACGTCGCACCCGGAAAGTCCGTGTCACGGTCGAAAGGTGCGTTTCCCTCCCTTACGAAACATTCAAAGACGGTGTCGTCAATCGTCGATTGCCTTTGCACAAATTTTCGTCATATCTGGATTGAGAATTTTTCTGGCTAACTTTTTTTTTTTTTTACTCAGACCGATAATTGCGGCAACGAATATGACCCCGAGCAAAGTCACCCCTTACGATCCCCGTCCATAGGGGAGACCGGGGCAAAATGGCACATCGGGGCAAAACGGGACTGTGAGGGCAAAACTCAATTTTCCAATAATTTCTGGATACCCCATTTTGTCCTAACGGTACAACCGGATTTTTAAACCCATTTTGACTCACGCACCACCATTGCCACCATCTCAAAGTTATTGGAGAATTGCGTTTTCTCTCGTTATCCCGTTTTTCCCCCGTATGCCATTTTGCCCCGCTCTCCCCTACTGCGTAATTTCCATCGGTTAGATCGTATAGGGTCGAATCGAAGGTTACTTTTCCTGGTAGAATCGGAGAATCCCGGGTCGAGCTGCATCCAGCAGCCACGACTATTATCTCACAGATGTTATCGTACGCGTCATACATCGAAGCCGCGCAGGTCCGCAGTGAAAATGGGTGTCGGATGCGGAAGCAATTTAACGATCACTTTCGTCACCGGAAGGACATCGTCCATGCGACAGTTTGTCGAAAAGTTTAAATCGACCAGAGTCGTCTTCCCGAAAAAACTCTTTTCATCACCCTCGGAACTCAAGCCGCGAAACGGTATTCTCGAGCTCCCACCGAGCGTCTCTTCCGCGTACGGCTCGAGTGCCATGGC
Organism: Ichneumoninae sp. B BG-2022a; assembly: GCA_030522725.1. Lineage (NCBI taxonomy): Eukaryota > Metazoa > Arthropoda > Insecta > Hymenoptera > Ichneumonidae > Ichneumoninae sp. B BG-2022a. Next base: position 15,013 of record JAPYZD010005997.1, on the reverse strand, counting down.
TCACAAAAATTACGACCGGAATTGCTCGCTTAGTTGCCCCCCGGAGTCAGCGGGGGTTTAGCTGGCCCTCGAACCATCCGCAACCCCTTGCGTCCGGAGGCGGCCCGGAGCGCGATAATTTACTGGTGTAGCGGTTTTTCCGGGCTCCTCCAAGGGGACGCTTTACCAAAGACACAGCCATCACGCATGCAGGAAGGCAGGAAACTACCCTTTAACAGCCCCGTCCCTTCGGCACTCCGCCTTATAACCCGCAATCAAAAGCTTATTTGCTTCATCATCGAAAGAATCTCCGCGACAGTCCCGGCTCTTCCGTCGATTCGCCTTCGCTTCGGAGCTCCGCGTCGTAGGGCCGACAGTCACGATTGTCCGGACGCCCGGCTAGCCGTCGTGTTATTTATTTTCATTCGTCAGCTTGGGGTTCCGGATGTCGACTTTCCAACCATCCATACGGCCGCCTCCAGTTCCACGTCGCAGAAACGTCTCCGAACAAGCCGGGCGGGGAAGGAAAGGCTTTGACACCGAAACGTATCGATTTTCCTCGGGAGGGTCTCTCACGTGCTCGCTGACATTGACATTGCCCGTGAGCGGAGCGCGCAGAGCCGCCGCTTCTCCGCCGCCCAGCTGATTCCCCATTACCAGCGAAACCGGGATGAAAGCGCGGAGGCCGCGCCATCTCTGCGCGAATTCCCGTCGCGAATATCTCGTTCACACACGGAGCTCGCGGCCACAGCCACGGTACACAAGCGCGACGCGGCGGTGGTTCGCCGTCCTCCCGTCCGATGACGCTTGGGCATCGCGCGCGCTTCCCACCCGACGGTTCCGCGATTTTCAAACGCCGCGTTCGGAAGCGTCGCGGCCGTTACGACCGGCGCGCGGGAGTTCCCGCTCCGCGCGCGCGAATTTGCGTCGTCCGCCATTGTTGCGATAAAGGACCCGGTGCAACGGCGAGCCGCGTCGGCTCCCCGGTGCATCGGCCGCGCGTCAGTGCGGCGGTTGCGGTACCGGCGGTGCCTCCTCGGTCTCTCGCTCTCTTCCTTCGTCCGTCCTCCTCGCTCGTCGGCGATCCGTAAATCTCGTGGGAGAACGGGGTTTAGATTTTTTTAGGCCGATTTATGTCGACGTTTTACGAGCGTCGGGAATCGCTCGCCGGACGCTCCGCGGCCGCAGGATCCACCTATCCGTCTGCGGTATCGCGGAAAGTCGCTCGGGTGGGGCAAAAAAAAGGGAAGAAGCGCGAGCGGCGCGGAGAGCTCGAGTCAATGTTGCATGCAACACACATTGCGCACGACGTAGTGGACTGTTGCAATCGCGGGGAGGAATAGTTAAACGCTTCCTGGTTCGGTCACTCGCGCTCCGGCAAATATTCCGCGGTATATTCCTGCCGAGAAAAAGCGGAAGGACCGTTCGAGAGAGGATGAGGGTCCGTGCATAACGGAGCTAAACCTGCCGATGACCCTTCGCCTCGAATGGCCGTCGCCTCTCGGCGCGCACACCGGGAATGTACGTTCCGGGCAACATTGTATCGATTTTGCAATCGATTCCTATACTGAAGAAAAATTCGCTTGCGGGCTGTCGAAGAAAAAAATATATGATTCAATTCTACTTCCTATCCTTACAATTCCATGTGATATTGAAACAACGACAGCAAGACGGTCAAGGTGACATTTTATCGTTTCAATCCGGTGTGAAATTGTACGAATTCAGAGTAGAATTGAAACGACGTTTTTACTTCCTTGGCAGCCCGCAAGCAAATTTCACCTGATTCAATGATGTTTTTTTTTTGTGTATATTTCGCGAATCATGAATTGCAGATATTTCCCGTTAAAAATAAATCTGAGGGGACTGAGAGGGGTAAAATGGACCGTCCGTAACAATTTTTTTTTTCGCCACAAGGAAATATGCTGGCAGAATTTTAGAGCGTTAGACTTAGGCACTGAGAAGACTTCCTCGGAACCTCATCGGACCTTCGTGCGACCTTACAACCGTAACAAGGGAAGAAGCAAACCCGTGTTCGTTTTGCCTCGCTCTACCCTACGGAATTAACGCAAGACGGCTGGAGGCTTACGAAATACCGTCCGGAGATTCAACAAACAATTATGGCGAGAATGATCGTCCCGATGTTTTTACCCGGGCTAATTTAGACCGCGCACTCGATACCTCGTAAAGCTACGTAACATGTGCAGTAAGAACCGCTTGGAAGCGACCATAGGGGAAGAGTCTCTCGCGTCACCGTCGACGCGTGGCCGGCTTCGTTGGGACGATATCATAAGTTGTTTATGTCTTTCGGTGACGCGAGAGGCGAACGTCCCGATGGCCCACATTTTTAACGGCACACGAACGAACGGAGCGTTTCTCAAGAGCCCGTTTCCTCGCTCGACCGTTGCGCAACGTGCCGACAGCCGAGACAGTGGAGTTCTTTCTGAAACAGCTCTCCTTTATCCGGACACTAGAAGCCTTGGCGATTAAAAAAAAAATAAATAAAAAATAAATGCTTGGGTTACGCAAAGTATAAAGAACGCGGGGAGGCAAAGAGATCGCGAGGTGTGTCCTGTTGCGCCAAACACGCGAGCGATTTACGGCACGGGCTTTGATAGATGATATGCAACAACGCGTGTCTGACCCTGAACACTTCGCAACGCTGCTTATCGAGTTGTATTGATTTTTCCGTCCGTTCGGAAACTACAAACAAGTTACAGTTAACCAATGGGGGCAAATCGTGCATTGCGAGCCGGATACGCACGGGGATTCCCCCTTCGCAATAACGTTCGCGCGATCGGCAATTCGTCGAGACAAAAAAGGCGGAGACCGACGAACAGGAGCAACAACAACACGTTACAATCGACGTGGCTCATCGAAAGGAGCGTCGACGTATTTTTCGCGATGGGTCGGCGAAGGGGAGAGCACACTCATAAAAAAATATGGCTCGATCAACTAAGATTCGAGCAGGGATGTTCAACTAAATATTTTGTCCGTACAGCTAAAAAATTAGTTACACCCAGAAAAAAAATTTATTTGACGGCCACCATTTATTAAGATTAAGTAAAATATTTATTCGATTGAAATAAATATTTATTTCATTTAAGTAACAATTTCTTTAATTTAAATAATTATTTATTTAAATCAAATAAATTTCTTTTCTCGTTGTAGTTCAACAATTTTTTGGGTGATTTCACCAAATTATTTTTGAGTCATTAAAATATTTTGTTAGACCAACAAAATATTTATTTAAACGTCCCTCCCCGAATCTTAGTTGATTCAACTGTACTTTTTGATCAGTGCGGACCAAAACGAACTGTTTTTTAAATTATTTTTTGCACAGTTTTTTCGACGGATGTGAAAAAAAGATGACTCCTCAAATGATGATGATGGATTCTCATGGGACCTTGGCTATAAATTCATTGAACCGTGAAACTAGGTTGGGATGGGCGATCTCGCAATTTCGGCGTCGGCGATATTTTTAATCGTTCGAGCACAGTACCAGAGCAGTTTATCACCGGTCCTCGCGTGGTCCTGACTAATTCAGCTGACTCACGATTTGTTTACCCGCGAAACACGCGGACGCGAGTCATTCAGCAGGGTTCTACGCCCGCTATCGGGGTCTCGCCGGTCTCCTCTTTTATCTCTTTTTTTCGTTCCTCTTCCTCGTTCTCTCCTCCTCTCGACGGTGAGACGAGCTTTTGTGCACCTGCGACATACCGTTACGTCTTCTTGTGTGTGGCTTCCTCTTTTTTCTTACACATTAACCGTATAATTGAGGCGTTTGCCTAATTTTGGGAAATTTCGATACAACATTTTCACGATCGAAAAAAAAGACAAAAATAAAATTAAAAATAAAATTAAAAAATTAAAAATAAAATTAAAAATAAAATTAAAAATAAAATTAAAAATAAAATTAAAAATAAAATTAAAAATAAAATTAAAAATAAAATTAAAAATAAAATGAAGAGCATTAGAGAAGGAAGGTTCACGACCGCGAGAAGTGGCGAGCCGAGAAAAATCATCGTAATTCGTCTCGGCGCGATGAGTTTACCGGGAAAAATCGTTCGACGCGCGAGAGCGAGACGAACCGAGCGTGTAAAAAGAAAGAACGTCGGGTACGTGAGGACTCGCGGGCAAGCGGCGGCGAGGAGAGCACATTCGTGGAGGTGAGAGTGCTTTCACCTTTCTCCGGCTCGTTGCTGCTGCTGGCCGGCTGCTCTTTCCTCGCCATCTCTCTTTTCTCCTTCCCGGCGTCAATCGCGCTTTCTTACCTCCTCGCATTTCTCCTCGGTGTGTTGCGCGCGCGGAAAGAGCTTTTACTCTCGATCGCGCCGAGTCTCCCACGGACTTGGACGCTCGGAGAAAGCAGCGACACAACTCTCCGGTACGTTACACGTATAATACACGATCCCGAAGACTCGTCGAGAGTGACCGTCTCGCGACACTTTTTTTCTTCGTTTTTCTACGAAGTTACCAGTTACGACACTCACTCACGTAACAGTCACACACCTTTCTCCCGTAACGCGATGTTTCTTTTTTTTTCTTACCTACCTTACGCATCTTTGTCGAAGCCGCGGCGACTTTCGTGGTTTCATCTCGCAAAATTACGCAACAAGCCACGCGCCCGACACACATTCCTCAATACCTTTGAGTTTTAATTTTCGGGCACATTTTTTTTTTTTTTTTTTTCAGAATATTGACTAGGGCGAAATTTGTTTTGTGTACTGCGAAAGGAGCACACACAGGACAGACATCCGTTCTTATTACGTCCCAGGACAAAAAAGTTCCCCCTAAAAGCGTTATGCAAAAAATAAATAATAACTACCAAAACGAATTCAAAAAATTACTTAAATGCCAAAGGCCACTCAGTTAGACTTCCAGTTAGGTAGGGGACGAAGATTCGCTTAAAGGAGCACAAACAGGACAGACATCCGTTTTTATTACGCCCCAGGACAAAAAAAGTTCCCCCAAGAGCGTTATGCAAAAAATAAATAATAACCACCAGAATTCCCTATCGTACATATCTTTGTCAAATCCTCAGCGTTTTATCTCGCAAAATTCGGTTTTTATTATGCCAATTATTATCTTTTTGTCACGAACAACCAAATTCCGTCTAAGGGTGGTGTGAGAAAAATAAATAATAAATACCAGAACGAATAAAAAAAATACTTAAATGCTAAAGGCCGCTCAGTTAGACTTCCAGTTAGGTAGGGGACTAGGATTCGGGGCAGATTTTTTGTAGGCATTTATCGGAATTAATTCAAGGATAAATCAGCGCGCTCTCGTGTATTATCGCAACCCCTATGTGCGTTTTTTTCTCGGCGCTCTCATAGGTACAAGCTCTTTCTCGCTTTTGTCGCTCTCCGGCTCGTTCGTTCTACTGGGGCAAACGGTGAAAAAAAAAATTTCGTCACGACGGCGAGAAGGAGAGCGCGCGAGCGCGCTCGGAGTTTCGAGGTCCACATTACGGATCGGATATACCAGCAGCAGGCGGCGGGGCCTACTTGTCCAAACGATTGAGCAACAACTACGAAGCGCCCGACGGCCGTTCGGCGAGACTCTCTCGGGAGAGAGAACTTCGTCGTGTAACGTTGCTCGGGCCGTCCTAGATGTCGGACGCTAACCCCGGCCGAATCAAGGCCGCGTCGTCGTCGTCGGCGGCGGCTCGCGACACAGCCCGCGAGTTCGCTCCGCGGGGCTCTTACTTTCACGACGAGGCGCGTTAGACTCGCCTCGCAGCGCGCTCCTGTAACCGAGCGCGGACTATTTTCTCTCGTCAGTTTGCGCCGCACCGCCGAGAGGAAATCTCTCGTGTCACCGAGATCGCGCATTCGGGCCATACGTAGGTGCGAATGTATCTTTTCCTATCCGCTCTTACTCAGCTACGAGCGGCGGAGAACTTGGAGTTTCGTAATTCAATGAAAAGGATTATCGAATCGTTCTCGACGCGCGCAAGGCATAACCCACGTAGTTTCTATTTTTTTTTCCTATCCTGAAAGTTCAATCGCTCGAACGGAACTGTGCTTCCATTAACAAAATCGTATGGTGTCGATCATGATTTTTTTTTCTATCGCAGCAATTATTTTTATTATTGTGATAATTGGATGCTCATTTTCTATAATATCCATATCATTTTATTTAATATAATTTATACAAAATGTATTTTTTTAGTTGTGTCTAATAATAGTAATAGTGAAAGACATTTATTGACCTCCCTTGCAATGCTAGTTCTACTGTTTTTTTCATTCTTTTTTCATGCATTGCAATGACTTAGGATGCGCCAATAGGCCAATGACCAAAGTCCTTCAGCCCTAACTAATATTATCTTTAATATAAAATTAATTTATTATCTTCTAATCGTCTTTCAGTAGGAGTAGTGAGTTTATTAACAATACATACTTCGTAACTATTTTTTTTAATACCTAACAAACTTTTCTCATTTCACCTGTATTACATATTGCCAATTGGCTATCGACCGCAGCCCTTCAGTCATAATTCCGTTTCATTTTATTAAATTTACATCTCGGAATATAAAAATTATTAATGTTACAATATTATCTTTAATATAAAAAAAACTATTATAATTGAATATTTCTAGAATAAAAAAAAAATATATATATATATTAAGGGTAATTTTATTATTAAATAACAAAAAAATATCTTGCATAAATCGCTTTGAGATAAAAATGATATCGATATCCTGGTGGGGTGGAAGGGGCCTCGAGCGAGTGTTCCTTCGCCGATGCGCCAGTCTATAAAAGGATAGGCCAGCTCGAAGGATTACGCGAGATAGTCGTGATCCGCCTCCTTCCCGGGCTCCTTTATCCTATGATCGTGCGACCGGTGGCAGATCGCTCGGTAGCGCGCGCACGACCACACGTCGTCGGTCGAATCGGCGATATTAATGCAATCAGGTTGTGCCTACGACCTGGTGGCCTTGCCTGCAGCTCGCTGGACCGAGACGCTCTCGCGCGGCGGTGCGTCTTGCGAAACCGGCCAACATCTCGGAGCGACAAAGAGTCCCCGGCTCCAGCCACACCGGTGCTGCCTCCCACTCCGACCGCTGGACGATGATTATTTTTGAATTCCACTCTTCCTCGCTCCGACTCTCGCGCACGTCGGCCATCGTTCTCCGTCTCCTATGACCTAACAGTTTCGTTAGACCCACAACTCGACACACACACACACACACACACATCGACGTCATCGATGACACAATTAGAAAGTTTCCGGAACTCGAACGCTGCACAGCTATTTTTCTTCGTGCGAGCCGAAACGCTTCACAAATTTCTCAGCGGGGAATCTCGCGGCTCGGTGAATCGATTCAATTAATCTCAGTCCGTGTAGTTAAATTAGATCGCTGTCACGTTCGCCGTGATATTTCTTCCGAATCGGTGGCCCCCGAGATAAGCGAGGGGGTGGTTGGGGGGGGGGAAGAAAATCTGACCGATCGACGCTGCGATCGAGAAATCAGTCACGAGGCTTCCAATCTACCCGGCAGTGCCGAGGGGGTTGAAAGGCGAAATTGAAATAGCGAGATCTCCGGGCTCGGTTCTCGACGTCGCTCTATCGGCGACTTCGCGCCCGCTGCTGGTGGGGATATATCAGTCAATTAGGACAAATGGTCCGAGAACGAAGAGTGCACGGAGAGCGCGTGCCGTGCCTCGTACATTACCCGGGTCTCGCACTGCCCCCGCCCCCCCCTCTCCCCCTCTAATCCCTCGCTGTAAAATTGAAGCGTAATACAACCACTTGCGCAATATCCGACGGACCGCTCGTAGTCGTCGCCGTCATGGTATTACCGCTGTACTTATACAACGCCGAGGTATTACTGTACATAGGCTCTCCGTAGCTGTATAGACCGCTGTACATAACAGAGTGTCCTTAATAAAATTTGAGAGCAGAAAGCGGCGAGTTCGTTGCCCTCCGACCCATTTGCCAGCGAGCAACAGAGTTTCTATAATACCTTACCGTCTTCTTCTTCTTCTTCTTCTTCTTCCTCTTCGCGCCGCGCGCTGGTGTTACGATATCTCTGGACTCGTCTCGTTAAGACGAAAATAAAGAAATAAATTTATGCTCTCTCTTATTTTTTTTTTTTTTTTTTCATTTTTTTTTTATCTCTACGAGGTGAAAAAGTTTCCGGTACCGTTGCGAGCCGGCCTCATCTCCGAGACTTTATTGTTGCTAATGACATTTCGAAACAAATCACCTCGCTCACTCGTCGGAAACCCAAGCTGCGAGATTCGATACCGAAAATTTAATCAACGAGGACTGATCGAGAAAGAAAAAAAAAAAATTCCCAATTTTACAAGCTTCGGTCATTACGCTTACCGCTTACGGAATTGCATAATTGTCTGCTGGGAGTTTGTGTTCGAAGGTCCGACTCGAGAACTTTTTTTTTTCATTTATTTTTTTGGAATAATCATTTTTGTCTCGCTCGTTTTCTATCGATCGTGGAATTCCATCGAAACCTCGTTCTCTCAATCGCGGGGGGGGGGGGGGGACCTCGTTTCGTAATTAGATTTCACGCTCGTAGTGAGACTCGCTGGCTCTTTAACGCACACGTAACCGGGCGAATGTAATACTCGAGTAATTGAAGAAAACATCGGAGCGACAAGCGAGCAAAGAACGAGGATTTTTCTTTCCGTTATTTGAATTTTTCCCACACTTTAAATTTTATTTATTTATTTAACAATAAACGATTGAAACTCGATTATAATGAAATTATAATAGCGCAGCGCATCGCTCAATAACGCGAGAACAAAAAATAAAATTTCACTGCCACAATGAAACGTTACAGGTTGTGGCGATGACACGCGCTCCTCGAGTGTCCTCTCCGCTATTATACTCAGTTATGTACCGATATACCGTAGCGCTCGCGGCCAGGTATGTTGACACGGAATACAAAACATACTCAGGTAATTGAAAAAAACATCGCAGTAACCTCCGAGGATTTTTTTTTTGTTATTTTAATTTTTGTTGCAGTTTAAATTTTATTTATTTATTACAAACAAATTACAATAACGCAGCCATACAGGATCGCGCAGTAACGCAAGACGAAAAAATAAAATTTCACAGTCACAGTGAAACGTTGCGATTCGGCGATAACACGCGCTCCTTGATTGTCCTCTCCGCTATTATACTCAGTCATGTACCGATAATACCGCAGCTTTCGCCGCCAAGTAATTGAAGAAAACATTGGAACAATAAACGAGTAACGACCGATGAATTTTCTCTCGTTATTTAAATTTTGGTCTCAATTTAAATGTGTTTCCTTATTTATTACAAAGAAATTACAATAACGCAGAAGTTATTGTAAATGTTGTTTCCTCATTTATTACAAAGAAATAACAATAACGCAGCCGTTATTGTAAATGTTATTTCCTCATTTATCACAAAGAAATAACAATAACGCGGCCGTACAGGATCGCGCAGTAACGCGAGACGAAAAAATAAAATTTCACAGTCACAGTGAAACGTTGCGGTTCGGCGATAACACGTGCCTCCTCGAGTGTCCTCTCCGCTATTATGCTCAGTTATGTACCGATAATACCGTAGCTCTCGCGACCAAGTGCGTTGACACGGGATATTTTGCGGACACTCGAGCCTGCGCGAAAGATACATTCATAGGTCACTCACCGCTCGGGAGAGCCAAGTGTAAGGATACACATGCATGCCTTGAGGCGTGTATGTTTCGAGTGCGTATCTTCGCGCAGTCACACGGAGGCGAAACGGTCTAGGATATACCGAGTGCCACGTGCTCTCCGCGCATTCCTGCGTACCTGCGTATAGGCTCATCTGCTCCTATACTCCGCGCGTAACGCTTAGTACGCAGATGTCGTGGAGCTCGCTCGGTTCGTTCCGTCGCATATCCTTAGCGAGAGCAGACACCGCGGAGGGCGCACGCGAGGGAAAGAGAGGTGTGCCGTGTGTACGCGCGTGGCTCTCGCCAGGACCTCGCCGGAGAATCCCGGCGGAGTAACGGAATCGAGTCGGCAGACACGCGCGTGCAGGAGGATCGTCCTCCTCCCATATCGCCTTTGGATCGGCTCGAATCGCCCGAGCCCGATGTATATTACGCCGATTTATCCCTCGAACGTTCGGGATCTTACGATTCTTACGAGCAATGGCGAATTCGTAAGCTCGATCTCTAGACCCTCATTCGAGTAAACACGCCGTTCCCACACTCGACGAGCGGGATCTTCCATTTTTCTTCCGCCATAGGTGTTCCATTTTTTTTTTTTTATTTTATTAGCTAGATAGGATAAAAAAATTAGATTGAAACAAATTAAATGGCTAAAATTTTTTTTATTCGAGGAATTTTTTGCTACACGATCGGAACACCGTTGCGAACGGTGGATCGTGGTGATTTTCGATGAGATTTTTTTATTACCAGGAAAAAAGAAATGAAAGATCCTCCCATATCGGCTTTGGATCGGGTCGAATCCCCCGAGCCCGATGTATACTACGCCGATTTATCCCTCGAACGTTCGGGATCTTACGATTCTTACGAGCAACACGAATTCGCAAGCTCGATCCCTAGTCACTGACCCTGACTCGAGTAAACACGCCGTTCCCACACTCGACGAGCGGGATCTTCCATTTTTCTTCCATAGGTGTTCCATTTTTTTTTTTAACTTTATTAGCTAGATAGTATAAAAAAATTATCTTGAAAAAAATGGAACGCCTAACGTTTTTTTTATTCGTGGTGATTTTCGATGAGATTTTTTTATTATCGGGGGAAAAAAGAAATGAAAGACTTTGACGTATTTATACTCGAGTTTATGACGCTTTGCAGTGTCGATTTTATAGGTGCGAAATTGAAATTGGAGGATCAATGAGAAGAGCCGAAGCGTAATTAATTGTAAAAAAAAGGAAACGTTTCGCTTCCTACAACGATATTTTGGTGACGAGTTCACAAACTATTATTAAAATCATTACACATTATGGCACGCGATGCGGAAGCGAGAAACGACGGGTAAAAAAGGATACTCAACTGAAGCGAGAGGACGATTGCGGAGGCGCGGGCGAGCGTTATCGGGGCCGATGACCGATTAATTCGCGAGGTGGAGCCCGGGGTTTCCAGAGCTTTGTCCCTGCGGGAGGAGAGTACAACGATAGTTCGACACAAGTCCGCCGATGCTCTCGAGAGGTTTCTGTGTCTAACGCCACAGCTACATGGGGTATTAATGGGAGCGCGATGATTCGGTCGAAGCTCAATGGACCGTAATCCGCGGTTAACTACTAAAACTATAACAACCTATCGAGTCAGCAGCCCGCGAAACGGGAGCGTTGCCATCGTAAAACGAACGCTCACGCTGGGGTAAACTCCGACGATAAACCGCGGACTGGCTGTACGAAAAATGAATAACGATAAACCTACATTCTATCTTCGGCACGACGTTTTTCTTTTTTTAACACTAGGAAATAATATTCACAACAAAATTTTTCACCTGTACAATTTGCTTTCTGATATCGTCGAGAATGTTTGTCTATAAATTCTGAACAAAATTTGACCAATGGCGATGAATCCTTGAGAAAATTATTAATCCAGTACATTTCATTAGATTCTTCATTACCAATAAACCTACATTCTATCTTCGGCACGACGTTTTTCTTTTTTTAACACTAGGAAATAGTTTTCGCAACAAAATTTTTCACGTGTACAATTTGCTTTCTGATATCGTCGAGAATGTTTGTCTATAAATTCTGAACAAAATTTGACCAATAGCGATGAATCCTTGAGAAAATTATTAATCCAGTATATTTCATTAGATTTTTTATAAGTTGGATGAAAAATTATAAAAACATTTTTTACCGACAGCGGTGGATGCGCGATTGGCGCACGGCTCTGGTGGTCCCCCAAGTCAAGCTGATTCGTTCGCGGTCAGTACTTGGATGGGTGACCGCTTAGCCGTTTCTGAGACTTTGATGTTTCTGCACTTTACTCAAGTGCAAAAATATTGGTGGATCAGTAGAATATGGCCATCTGTACCGGCACGGGTTTTCCGTAGTTTGCCCGGTGTCCCTGGCAAATGCGGTACAGTGTAGCTAAGTCGGCTACGGACGCACCGGAAGTTAGGTAGCTTAGCTGAGTGCGGGTAGGGAGTGCTAGGGGGGAGTCGGGATGGGGTTCCGTAAAAACCCGACAGGGTATACGGTGGAATTGGAACAATAAAAAATAAATAAATAAATAAATAAAAACATTTTTTTATTGCCAAAAATAAAAAATTGTCGAGCTGTAGATAAAAATAATTAATTTTCAATGAAAAACAGTCTCTCCCCTTCAATATATAATCGCCTCAACGACTACCTGCCCAAACGTAATGCGTGTAAAAAAAAGAACAGAATTTTCCGTCGCGAATGCGTAATGGAAACAAACAAACCCACAAACCCATCTGCATCGTGCGCCACTCCCAAATTCGCAAACTCAGTCGTCTCGTCTAACGCTCTCTCAAACGGGGCCAGGAGTGCCGCGTGACGGAAAAAAAAGAGAAAGAAAGAAAAAGTACACAACGAACCCGCCCCTCGTTCCGTAAACAGTAAACACTTTCGGTTATCGTCGAGTAGCCCACGCCGAAAGAAGCGTGTCCGCGTTTGTCGCGCTCTCACCCGTGGCGTTGTGTGGAGCCCCTCTATTTATACACACCATTTGATTCGCATTAGATCTCCGGACGGCGGTCCGGCGCGCGAGTAGGCTGCGCGCACCGAGAGTTCGAGCCGCGCCGAACCAAACTACTGCTCCAAAAAGCAGTCGCGCGATTAAAAAAAAAAAAAATCCAATAAATCCTAAAAATCTCGTCCCAAAAATCGAAAAATCCATCGTGTCCAAAAATCGTCGTTTCCCGAGGCGACCCGGCTCCAAAAAAAATCAAAGAAGTTTCTCGAAGGGGCGAAAGGAACTCCGGCGGAGTCGAGCGTGGAACAGCGTGGCATTTCGTCACTGAGACGGCGAACCAGGTTGAATAACCGGCGTTACGTCACTGCTGTGACTGTGTTGGTCTCTCCGGAGTTTTGCCGAAGAGCCTCGCGGCGTGACGCGCGCGCGGGCAGGGAAACGGGTACCTCGCGAGAAGGATGGAAAGAGGTCTCTTGCGCTCGGGCGAAAGAGTTCTCGGTGATGGTTGACGGCGGAGAGGAAGAGGAGGAGGAGGGGCGGAGGGGGGCGAGCAATAGCAGCAACAGCACGAGGACGATGTGCTCGTTACATTATGGTGGGGACGATGGAGGTCGATCACCTACGTACGGGAGTCAGTGACACCTCCAGCGGGCTCGCGGGATTCTCCTTCCTCCCGTTCCGTCTCCTTTTTTTTATTTTTTAATAAAATCTTTCCATTTTGCGCCCATCCGCGCCGCTAGAGTGTTTTCCCATTCGCCAGCTTCCCCGATTTTTTTTTGCGAATTCGGAGCGAGGAGGAGCGACGTGGATCTTTCGCACGGGGAGCTCGCGATTCTTGTAGGGGAGAGCGGGGCAAAATGGGGCAACGAGGCAAAACGTCATTTCCAATAATTTTTGGATGCCCAAATTCGCACTATCGGATACACGAGGCTTTTCTGCCCAGTTTTGCCACCTTGTCCGATCCAAAAATGATTGGAAACTTTAGTTTTGCCCACAAACCCCGTTTTGCCCCGTTGGCCCATTTTGCCCCGTTCGACAGCGGCGACGCGTCGCACAGATCGCGGCCCCGCGATTAGGACGTTGTCCCGATTCGCCAAATTCCCCGCCACCGACACGTTTTTCCGTCGCTCCGTCGTCTCCGTCTGGCGTCCAGAAGCGCGCGTTCGTCATCGCGGTCGCGGGAATCTTCGACCGTACCCATTGTCGCGTGTCCAAGTGTGCGCAGACACGCGAGACGCCGATGCAAACTCGATCGTCGTCGATAGGCTCGTCTGTCCTCAAAGTCTCTTACGGACTTTTCGCACTCTATCGGCCCGCGCGGCAAAAAGTTGCCGGCCAATTATTCCGGAGCCAGACGACCATGAAATTCCCATTTCTTCGGTCCCTTCATAAATCTTCCGGACTCACACATAGTCGCCGATCGTTAACGACTTTATTATGGATTTTTTTGTCGTCGCGATGTTCAGCCGTTGTATAGAATTTTTTATTTTTTTTTTAAACCTTGGCGAAGACTCGTTCTGCTCGCCCAAGAGCGACTTCCGGTCTGTCTCTGCGTCTTTCGTTCTGGGGTCAGTACGCCGTGCCGGTGAGAGACCTTGACCACCGGTCGTCACGCACGCACCGGGCCAGCGGGTTTATCGTACCTCTCTCGATACGATCCGGCGTTCGGGCGACTCGGTGGATACCGGGCGGTAACGTTGTCCCGCGCGCGTGTTTGCGCCGTTCGCAATCCGCTTCTGGCCGCTCGTGACTCCGGATAAAGGTCCGGCCAGCTCCGAGCGAGCGAACACTCCGAGGGCCTCGACCCGCCGAGGGAACGATGGCCTCTCTCACGGGACGGAATACATACACGCCGAAAAAAAAAAACCATCTCGACGTGCATGTACAGCGGGAATACGTATTGCCGCTCACACTGACACACTCAACGCGCATATTAAGCAATCGACGCGGGCCTCTCGGCCGAATGTGTTTTCCTCAAGAGCCACTGACCGTTCAAGGCCAGCGGAGCTGACGTATTTGTGGTGATCGTCGACACGCTGGCCCATGTGCGTGTGTAATTTTACATACGCACGAGTATTACGCCTCGCGGTGGACAAATGAGCGAGGAGAGTGGGAGATTAGAGGAACCATTGAGACGCGCGACCGCGCCGGTCCGCGGATCTGGCCCGGAAGTCGGCCGTATAATCGGCCCGTTTGCGCGGGGAATAATTTATAGTAAGATTTTGGGGATTTTTTTTATTCTATATATTTCCGGGGTAAATGCATTTGTATATTACAGATTATGTTGTTTTTTTTTTTTTTTTTTTTTTTTTTTTTTTTTTTTTTTTTTTTTTTTTTTTTTTTTTTTTTTTTTTTTTGTTTTTCTTGTTTTTTTTTTTTTTTTTTTTTTTTTTTTTTTTTTTTTTTTTTTTTTTT
>JAPYZD010005995.1:0-17269 GCA_030522725.1 Ichneumoninae sp. B BG-2022a | reverse complement strand
ATCGTCCGAAACATTGGGACACGCAGTGTCCGAATATAGGGACGTGCCGAAAAACCGCGTCCGAAGATCGGTACATTTGGGCTCTCTTGATACTTTCTTACGTAATTAAAAAAATACTTATCCTTTTATAATTAACCGGTGACTTTCGGAAACTAGAAACTATCAGCTTCATATTGGTTTCGGTTATTTCAAAAAAAAAAATGTTCTTGATAAATTAATAACTGCTGGAATCTTAGGCTGCTCTTAACTGTCCGATCATTGGTACCTTTACCTTAAGGCCCCGCGAGTCACCCTCGCGGTATATTCCACGCTGGAGAGAGCGTGAGCTTGTTTTTTTTTTACACGTTACCAATGTTGGGCTCAACTTTGGGCCAAAATTGGTACCGGGTTAGCGTTCAGTATGTGGTCCAGAAATGTTTTTTTGCGACGGAATCTCGTTCCTGGTGTATCGAGATGCATTTTGAACTCTCCTTATCCATCAGAGTCACGACGTTTAAGCAACAGCACAATAAGGCCCAGCGAGTCACCCTCGCGGTATATCCAACCCCGGTGAGAGAGTGAGCTCCCGTTGGCACAGCGTCGCTACAGGCTGTCATGCATATTCAAGACTTTCGCCTCGTTCAATATGAATGCCGTTGATCTTGGCGGCGGTTGAGGGTGGAAACCGAGGGCTCCTTCGCGTCTACACGGGCCCACCCGCGGTTCGCTCTCGCGCTGCCAACTCGCCAATAAATAGTACAGGTACCTGTGGAAAGCTCTTGAAACCGGTAGTTAAAGCTGCGCCAAGTTATCCCTTTGAATATACCGCTCACCACCTCCGGCACGGGGCTCACAGGCCATTCGAGGAAACTCCGGACAAGGGGAACGATAAAACAATACAGCCGAGACGAGAAAACAACGCCTTCGGAACGAAATCCGCACGAAGCTATGACGCATTATCCGACCCGAACTTCTCCGATGCGCACATCGGTGAAAACGTCCCCGTTGTACGAAATTCATACGGAACGCGTATAGAATTCCGAGTTAACGGAGAGTGGCGAGAATAGAAAAAAAAAAAAAAATAGAGTCGCGAATAGTCGAGAGAATCTGTTAAACCGGAGACGTGATGAGAGTGAGCTGCCGGAGCCGGAAGATCGGTACGATGTGAGCTTCGCTGGAACTCTTTGAGAGTGGGGGACCTTCCCGTGGAAACTTCAATCAAGCCGAACAACATTTCCGTCCGATTGCTCCGGCCAAAAAGCGCCGGTACGGGAAGAAAAAGAGGAAAGAGTGAGCTTGCACATTCGTGTTAAAACGCTACCTGCGCCAGGCTAGCTTAAACTTCAAACGCGCACGAATTCATCAACGTTGTCTCGTCTCATCGCGCTCAAGCAATAACGAACCGAGCATCCGCGGAATACTGTTTATCTCGTCCAAAAAAAAAAAAAAACTGGAAAGGGAATGCATTCTTCCGGATTACTTTGACACTAAACCGTCGACGATTCTCGAAAAGAAAAAAAAAAAACAATATATCCGTCTATCAATTTCAAATCGAGTAACCGGAGCGCCGCCAAGTTTGGCAACTTTATACCGATCGCGCATCCATCTTCCCATCTCATTCATCAATCCTCGACGAATTCCGTACCACCCGGCAGCTTCGCCGTCGAGGCGATCTTATACATAGTACAATGGAGAATAATGCCTGCGACGAGAGAGAAGCGGAGTGGAGAGGAACGAGCGACGTTGCCAGGAGCAGTTCGCAGCATCGGACGAGCGGATGGAGTTCTCGCTGGTGAACGAGCGAGACTCCGAGGCTGCCAGATTGATCGGAGCCAAAGGGTGGTTATGGTCGTGACGAGAGTGAGAGATCCGAGAATGTAGGCTATATAGCCGAAAGGTCGGCAGGAAGCGGGGAGGCTTATGGGTGACCGGGGTCGTCGGCCGGCTTTAGCTTCTGTGTCCTGTGCGCTTAACTCTCTCCGAGCTCCAACGTTGGCTCATCCCGCTCCCAGCACCATCCAAGAGTGCCCTGGAATAGCTGCGGCTCTTCTTCGTGCACACTCGAGCGTTCGATATACCGACTTCGCATCAGTTTTACAAATTTCCAACTTGAGGTACTCTGCGCAAAGGAGGGTGGAGAACCGTTGCGGGTTGCAGCTGACTCGGATGTGTGAAAAAAAATGATAACCTGTTGCAATTTCTGTTCTCCATTGATGCCTGATCTGGTTTCCTCATAGCAGCTCTATTTGGATCATCAAGGCATTCATGAAGAGCGTGCTACTTTAAAATGTTTTACTGTGCATTTTTAGTTTCCCATTAAGGTTCCTTATTCCTCGGCCCAATTCCATTGTTTTCATAAAAATTAATGTTTAACATTTTTTGGTCGGCTTTGACCTGTTCCACAAATTTCGAACTTGAAATCTTCTACGCAGAGGAGAGTGGAGAACCGTTGCAATTTGCAATCATCTCTGATGTCTGAAAAAAAATGCTAACTTGTTCCAGTTTTTCTTTAAGTTCACTGTTCCTCATTGAGGCATTGAGGAGTTGTATTTGTGTCGCAGTGTTACTATGCATCTTTAGTGTTCCATTAAGGTTCCTTATTCCTCGGCCCAATTCCGTCATCTTCATAAAAAATAATGTTTAAAATTTGTTCGGAAGGCTTTGACCTACGTCGATAGCGACAAGGTTGTGAATACTCTTCGACACGAAGGACATTACACTCAGGAAAAGAACCTGCGCTCCGCGGTCTCCCCCTCTTCCCCACCGTAATTCCTTGGCGAGGAATCATTTTCGCTGAAATATCCTGACATGTATATCCTTGCAAGACGTCGCCGGTCGTCGAGCTTTAGCGGCGGTACAAAACACTGTACAAACACCGTACACGATTCTTTGTACTAGCACATGCGTGCCCGCAATATCTTTTCACTGCATTAAAACGTGCGGCACGAAATGTCGTGTCTTCTGTTGGTAAAGGTTTTGGGTGGGTGGGGTGGGGTGTTCAGGGGGATAAAAGTCGTCCGCCGCCGCCGGAGAGCGAGGGAAACAAATAGGCAGGTTGATACCGTTTATTTGTGAGTGGAAGCGAAGTTCCAAAGTGGAATTGAAAGTAAAACGCTGAACACGTAAAGCAACCTCGAGTCACGTAGCACGAGAAAGAGAGAGTTCCTGCTTGGAAGAAGGAGCGAGGGAGAGAGAGGGGTACAGCGTGAGCAAGAGAGAAAGATAGAGGGAATTGCTTGGAAGCCGCGCCGGAACGACGTTCAATTTAAACATCTCGGGTAAACGATTAATGCCAGCGACGAGCCAACCGTCTGACCCACGGACTCTTTAACCACTTGTGATAGCCGGAAGCCTTTAGGTGGCGGCCGGGCAACACTCCCGTTCCTTGATTCCCCTTTACATCGATCGTCGCAGGAGCAGCTCGAGACATCAATCTTCGAATATCACTGAGACACGTAAGGAAAAAAAAAGAAAAAAATAAAGCCTCGGAAATCGGAAGATTCCGCACACAGCCGTATGAGCATCTCGCTGCTTCGGATTCTTCATCCGCACCCTCCCGCATAACTCTTCCGCGTCTCACTTTCTGTTCAACGGTGTTATTTGGTCGGTACAACAAAAATGTTCCAATCGACCAATTTTGAATCGGTTGATGCAAATAATCGTTAAACAAAAGAATGGTCTATGTGTACCAGAATAATAGCTTTTGGTTAATCCGAACATTTTTTTTCTGAGTGTAGAGATGAGATTCCATCGCAAAAATAAACATTCCTGGACCACGTACTGAACACGAAGCCGCACGGAGAAAAAAAATGTGTTGGGACAACAAGAATTTTGTTACCATAACTGATTTACCTGGTGAACA
Source organism: Ichneumoninae sp. B BG-2022a (assembly GCA_030522725.1). Taxonomy (NCBI): domain Eukaryota; kingdom Metazoa; phylum Arthropoda; class Insecta; order Hymenoptera; family Ichneumonidae; species Ichneumoninae sp. B BG-2022a. The sequence continues at coordinate 13,428 of JAPYZD010005995.1, read as the reverse complement.
TTGGGAAAACAAAATATTTTGCTGAGGCAACAAAATATTTTGCTATAGCAACAAATATTTTGCTGTGGCGGCAAAATATTTTTGTTGCCACAACAATAAATTATTAACGATCTACATTTTGTTAGAGAAACAGAACTACTTTTCTCCGTGCGATGCTAATTTTGACCCAAAGTTTTTACCCTATATAAGTTTCTCATCTTCACTTCATTAAATTATCATGTATCTGCCTTTGTTTTCCGATATGTAATACGTAAGCTGCCATCGACAACTGTGTACCCAAAGTCAAACTCATTACAATTGTCCTTAGGGGATTTTATCCCAGGACAAAATAAACAACATATTCTATTCTATTGTATTCTAACATTGGTGCATCTAAAAAAAAATAGAAATTCTCGTTTTTCACGCCAGCCGCTCAGCGTACGAACGAGTAAGCGGACAATATTCCCGATTATATCGATGCATCGACCCAGGGATGATTTCTACACAAGAGTAAATGGGACGTTCGGCGCTCAAATGCCATTTTTCATTTTCGTGGTTTATTGGCCTTCTGTAATTGGTCAATCACCCGTATCTGCGGACATCAATCATCAAATATCACTGAGACACGTAAGGGAAAAAAAAGAAAAAAAATAGTCCCGGAAATCGGAAGATTGCACACATAGCCGTATGAGCACCTCGCTGCTTCGGATTCTTCATCCGCACCCTCCCGCATAACTCTTCCGCGTCTCACTTTCTCCCCGCCTCGTACCATATAAAACCCATATACGTAATACCAAGCTTCCTCCATGGTTTCCTTTGTCTTAAATAAAACTTTATTCGCATCGAGTTCCAGGCCCTCTCGTTCTGTCCCGTCTCATTCCCCGTCGCCCATCACAACCTCGAGTCGCTCTCCTAAGCTTTATTTTATTTCCTCCATTGTTTCGGGTGCAAGCCTCACGTACTCCTCCTCATTTTTCACGCACACGAGAGAACGCGACCCCCCACGAACACACGGAAGGCCCGTGAGTCGGGTGTTTTACACGGCGCGGTTTTACACGGAGGCTCGCACGTACGCCTCCTCCATAAACGCACACCCGGGTCCGAGGTCGGTGTCTCACGGCTTTGCACGCGAGAGAGCCGAGATACATCCGTGAGGAGCCCGGAGGCCCACGGAAACAACCGCCCACACCCTGCCGTAGCGCGTGCCAAGCCCCATATCTCTTTCTCGCTCGGTGACCGTGTGCACACACCCCCGAAAGTCTGGCATTATTTTGCCGGGGCGAACCGCCCGGACTCTCGCCTTTGTTTCGGTCCATCCTATTGAACTGCGGCCGAGATAATACGCCCGGATGGTTCGATCCGCCTATGTGCCAGGGCTGGAGATCCTCCGACGGGGAACACCACGGAGGTACCCCGGCTGGCCCGAGTCCCCGTCACGTATTACGGATAAGATCCGGCATTCTCGCACCTTCCCATAATTCCCACTTTTGTGCTTACCCGTCCTTATTGCCTTTCCAGGAACACTTTCGCGTTCACGGACGAATTGAGGATCATCGGTAGGGGTCCGGTCTGCACACACGGACCACGTTCTTGGTCTCGGATATCGATACCGGATCTCCCTTTCTCTCCGGTACATTCCCAAAACCTTCTGTTTTCGGAGAAATTAAGGAATCTCCGGGCAAAGGCTTTCGGTGATGGATTAATTTTCGCGCACGATCGAGCCGGCGAATGAGATAACAGAGGGTTTGCCGGGTTTGGTGTACGGCGATCTGGAACACAGCCGTTCTCTAGTGGTTGCACGGGCGGAGGGACGAAGAGTGCGGAGGGGCCGAGGAGGGGCCCTCGGTTCAATTTGGGTTAACAATTTCTGCGGGCAAAGTGGAGAGACGCCCAAGCGATATTAGCCGGCCGCAAGCTTACGTAACGCGTCGGAAGTAAATTCCGAAGTGCACCGAAGGGGGACCCCACTGGGATAATATTATGCCGCGCTGACATCTTTGGTGTTAGCGAGGCCGTCCGTTACCATACACCGAGGGTCCGGCGATAGTTCGAGGGTACCACCTTGGCCGCACTGGGCGAGGGCAAGAGGGGTTGCAACCGTCGAGACCCCGAGAGCAGCCACGGCAGGACCAGCACCACCGGCAACGTCGATAGCCAAGGCCGACATCCTGCGGTCACCCCTTACGGCCAGCACCAAAGGCGATGCCTCCCATCTTCCGGCTCGCTCCCTCTTACGGGCTTCCTCTTCCTCCTCCTTCTTCCCCTGATCCGGCGCCACGCTACGCTCTATCCCTTGGCCTAGGCTGCTCCCTTGCTCTCGCAAAATCTAGCCTCACCGTTCCACCCACGGAAACCGGCTGACCGAGACTCCCCCGCGCGCTCCTTACCTCCTCTAGCCTCTCATCCGGCCGCCCCGAGAACCCACCTTCCACATTCACCCCGGGCTTTCAAATTAAAGTACAATTTCGTCCAAAAGGCCACCGGCCTAAGAGTCGCGATTGCCGGAGTGCAGAGACGTTACCCTACGCTCTTCCACCTTTATGGCTGGACGAATGCTGGATAGACCGATGCGCACATTCGACCCGATTAAAGTTACTTCGATGAAGTATCGGTGCGGACCCGCGGGACTGTCCCTCTGGGCGGGTACACTCTCCGACTAACTTGACCTGCCGAACTGTTTGTCATTAAATATCAATACATCGTCGCATAAATTCTGAGAAGCTTGAACTCGGGTTGATAAAAGATAAATTAAAAGAATCCCCCAATGTATTGTCATTGAACATTTCGATTAACCCGTCAAGTACGGGAGACTTTGTGCAGGGAACAAACGACTAAAACGATTGTCTTCGGCGTTATCAGAAAAAGTTTTCGGGTTAAAGTTTTTTGATGTTTACGTCGACACGATTAAAGTCGCTTCGATGAGGTATCGGCCTGGCGAACTGTTTGTCATTAAATATTAATAAATCGTCCCAACAACATTTCTATAAAACTTAAAAACGCGTGTAAAAAAAAAGAATCCCCGAATGTATTGTCATTGAAAACTCTCGACTAACCATTAACAGCAGTGTCTGTCGCGCTCGACACCCGAGAAACGTTTTACACCCTGAAAAAAAATTTATTTGTCGGCCACCATTTATATGGTTTAAGTAAAATATTTATTGGATTTAAAGAAATGCTTATTTCATTGAAGTAACTATTTACTTAATTAAAATAAATAAATGTTTATTTAAATCAAATAAATATTTTACTTAAACCAAATAAACGGTGGCCGTCAAACAAATTTTTTTTCTGGGTGTAGGGATTAACGTTTTTTGATTTTTATGTCGGGCGCGTTTCCCAGCAAAGGGTTTCTCCTCGTCCGCGCTATTGCCGAGGTGGTAATGGTGGTGACGACGGATGGGAAGAGAGGGCGGAGAGCCGGGGCGACGGTAAACAAGCGAGTGGCCTCCCTCGGCGATGAAAAGGGAGTAAAGGCGACGAGGATGGAAAATAAACGTAGCTATGATGCCCGGAGTTTGAAACAATTAACATAACAAAGCGCGGGCGCGAGGGGGTTGGCGGGGGTGCGCGGGGAGACTCGACGACGTCGCAGCGATGGGCTATGTGGCTGCTACGTGGTGGTACGGTCTCGGGGATTTGTGTTGCAGGAGGAGCGGCCCAGAACGGGCGCAGCCAAGAGGAGGCCCGGGCGTACGGTCCTTCTTGAGATTTTGGCACCGCTACCCGACGGGCTCGTATTCCGCGCTCTCGCCGGCCTATTCCAAGCATCGGGGACTCTCACGGCTCTCGTTCTCGCGCCTTCCACCGATATACATACACACATATACACGCATACATAGACATACGTCCTCCTTCCTCATACCCACAGCCTCCGGTATTTGAAAACATTTTCTCGACTCGCGCAAACGGAAGCCTGGAGAGGCGAAATCCGGGGAAAAAGTTTCGGTGTCACTTCGGGACGAATTGGCAGACCGTTGCTTTGCGAGAGCCTCCCTCCCTCCCGGGTAGAGGATATATTGTACGTAGGTGAAATAGTGTGTATGCACTGTTGGGAACACTCTTTGCTCTCTTCTCTTGTATCCGCGTAGGTAAGTCTCCACAGAGAGGCATGACGTACGAAAGCCACTGAGAGCGAGAAGTGAAATCGTATGAAGTTATATATATATATATATATATATATATATATATATCTATATATATGTGAATATATGCATATATATATAGCCACATACTGGTCGGATATAGTGGACTATACGGAGAGGGAGACGCGAGCACCGGGTGCCTACAATGTCGAGGCAGGGAGTATTCACGGGTCTCTCTTTTGGCTCTCGCGATGTACTGTGTGGCATACGGTGAGCGCGGAAAAGCGAGGAATTTTCCGGGGCGTGTGCGCGCCTCCAAGATATATATAGTGTATGACGGTTGAAAACCGTACCGTACACGTACAACCGCCGATTCACAAGTTCCAACGTCTGAAGGGGGTTTGCCGGTGGGGAAAGGGGGAGGGGTTTTGGGGGGGTGCCGTCAACGTATACGCCTCGGCTTATTTGATTAAGGCGCATTGAAGGCGCCATGCATATAATCGTATAAATTGCTTTTGATGTGAGCGCTAGCTCGCGGCCCTGTCTGCCGGGTGAAAAGCCCGAGCTACCCTCTCCACGAGCACGTCTCTCCTACGACCTGTGAAAACCACCTCGCGACCTCGCAGGCACTTCTCTCGCGTGATATCGCGGGACTACCGACGGATAAGTAAAACTAGCCGGGGAAATACAGAAAGTCTTTGCAGCTTTCGTCTGTCATTCGCGTATGTCGAATTTGGGAGTTACAATTGCTTTTAGGATTTTTTTTTTTTTTTATCAAATGGTAATTCAATTAGGGTAAAAGTGGGGAATATGGCCCGGTCCATATATTATTGATTTACGTGTTAATCGAGGTGGGCCATATTCACCACTTTTACCCAAATAGAGAATATTTGTTTACCGAGTTTTTAAGCTTAAATGAATAATCTTAAATGAGTGACAATTTTCAGGACAAACTTATCGCAACAATTCTAAAAAAAATCTAAAAAAAAAATACAATAATGTTTGTACAAAACCGGAGTCCGGAGTCTTTGTGTTTTATCGCGCGCGTTCTGTGGCACGCGCGTCTGACTAATAACCGCACTTTCCACTGACCCGCTTCGGCGCGAACCGATTCATCGACGTATCACTAACTCGGCCGTGAACTTTTTTTTCAGCGTAGAAAATACCCCACGAGTGTGTCGTCCCTTTCCGCAGTCCGTTACCGTATCGGCTTCAATAAAATCGAAGCTCGAAACTTTTAAATATTTTTTTATTTTTAAGGTAATACTAGCACTGACTGTCGCCGCTAAGTTCGAGAGAAAAAAGACAAAGATTACAAACACTTCTCGATGAGAAAAAAATCTGAAAAAATTCTACCATATAAAAGGTGCTGAAAAGATTGTTTCTGCATAATCATAATTTCAGAACGTTCATAACAAATTACTGAAAAAAATTGTGCAACAAATTACCCGGAAACCAATTTTTTTTTATTACGAAATTGATTTGTTATTTTTTCTGAATACGTATGAATTTTTTGAGAATTTTATCTAATACTTGAAAATTACGATTTTTAACAAATTTTAACATAAAGGAAACGAATAACATTTTGGGATCATTATTATGGACGAACAATCTTATCAGCATCTTCCATAAGCTTGATTTTTTTTTCAGATTTTTTATCCGATCGAGAAATGTTTGTAGTTCTCTTTTATTCCTCTGAAACTTAGGCGGCGTCAGTCATTGCGCTAGTACTACCTTAATAACATCTTCGCTGCCTCACCGCCATGCCTCAACGACGGCGCTACAGACCATCGACGCCGATATCCGGTCCTTCATTGTCGGCGATCCACGTTTGCGCCCATCCATCCCGGGAGTCTCACTGTTCGGCAAACAGGGAGCAATAACAATTTCTTTAATGCTCGACGTTAATGTCCACGTGTGCCTTCGCCGCATCGGGAATCGATACGATAGAGTCGAGGCGTCGATTCGCGGAAAATGTCCCCCAACATGAAAATCGGATCTTCCCGAATGCGGAGGGCCGGGAGCGGGGCTGAGCTTTGTCCGGTATAACGGTCGCAAGTTCACGGGCCACCGAGGATGTGGGGTCTTGTCTGGTGAGACCGTGAAGGAGAGAAAGACACGGAGACGGACGGAGAAAGAGGAACGAAACCTGATTTAGGACTGCGGTCGAGAAATCTCCCGAGGGACCGCGTCCGGTCTGACCACTGAGCGCTGCACTCACTTCACTTGTGCCAGCAGCGAGACCAGTTGTCCCCGCGGATCCGATCGTTCGTTCTCTATCCATCTCTCGGGGATTTTCCTCTCCCGATTGCTTCCTCGTCCGGACCCTCGATCCGAGCGATTCTCCGTCTCCCTCGCTCGGCGTGTGTCTTCTCTCCGCGACGTCAGGACGAGCACCGTCCCTCGACGCCAACAAGTGCGACTCTTTACCAACATCGCGTTTCCCAATGCGACCGGAATACTAAGGATTTCCTCCCCCCCCCCCCCCCCCCCCCCCCCCCCGCCCCCCCCGAAGCGCACGACCGGCATTGCTCGCTCTCGCTCTCGTGAGGGAGAACGAGAGGGCGAGGACTTGCAGCTGCACGGGACCGAGAAATCGCCGAATCGAAGAGGGAAGAGCAAATTTGTTCCTGCTTGTGTACAGATGAAACGGCAATATCCGGGAATCGCGTCGACACACGAGATAGTCGGAAAATAATATATAGTGTGCATAGGCTCGTAACTGGCTGCGGCTTTGCGTAACTAAATATTCGTTGTCACGCTCGTTCGGAATAGCGCGAAAGTCGGGGGTAAAATGGACCACGTTTTATCACATTAATAACAATTTTGAATACCCGTTAGATGGAAGGAGAACATGATGGAACTTATTTTAATAATTGTGGAATATTTCTCGTAATTTATAACAATATACTACAAAGTGTAATATATAGAAAAGTGTCGTATTCACTAAAAAAATAAAATGAAAAATAAAATAGTGTGCTGAATGTTGGATCTTGAACCCAATTTAATCCGCAGTTACTGCGAGGGGATCAGACGGTTATAAAGTTGGGAGAGTATTTTTTATTTTTTTTTAATTTTATTTTTAAACATTTTATTTATGCGAACGAGTTTCGCGGAAAAAGTATCGCGAGCCCACAGCCCATCTCCGACGGCTGCCAGAGCGTGTAGATTACCAAGTGCCGCGTGTCCGTATGACTTGAGAATTCCTATCGGGCTGTAAAACCGCAGCCACGATTGCAAATACCGTGGAAAGAAGCAAAACGCTCTCTCTCCTCCCACCCTTGGAAACGTTGCCAAAACCAAAACTCACGGGGTAGTTGTTACGCCGCGATACACGAATTCTCGCAGGATATCGTTATTTTATTACCAGCTTTTTTTGTCATCTTCGAAGACATTATCGGGACAAACTTCGGGATAAAAAAATCTCCACAACAAATATTGACACATATCTGGCACTCTCTCGAGGTATATCTATAAATGCCTTTCATACCCAACGGAACATTTCGTCATTGTAAAAATTGTTTCACCGTGACTCATTTTTATCTTTTTTCCTGCAGCGAATGAATTAAAAAGGAAGGGACGTACGTATGGTCCAACGGTTCTATAAGCATGTTTCTGGCAAGGTTCATCGCGAATAGCTCGTAAAGTGGAGCGCGTTCCAAATCGAGTCAAGTATCGGATGAAGCTTTTATTCACAGGACGATGAGTCAATACCGTGTCGTCATAGTTATTATCGACAATATAATTATCCTCCATAAAGTCTCACGGATGACGGAGATAGATTTCGCACGAAAAATCGCACGTGCACAGGAGAAGATTCATAACGCGACTATGACATTGACATAACGCCACGATTCCGCGAGTACGTCAGTTGCCCCGATAACCATAACGCGGCTTTGTACGGTCGTGTTTGTGCCAAGTTGTCTATCACCTCGCGAGCAAATGCGCGTAGAAACATGGAACCAAAAAAATGGTAATAGAGGAAAATAATAAAAATTGAATGGTTGGAATGCGAGTGCGGCACTTGGCACGATCGAGTTCGCGGCAGGCTCGCGATACTTCCGTTTCGCGCCTTTCGCCATATCACCCTCGGCCGAGCCGATGGGAATGTCTGCGCGCCCAGTTGGCTGCGGTAAAACGAAAGGAGGGGAAGTAAAAATTAAACAAAAAAAATCGAACGATGACAACTCGATGGAGCGAGGTACCTGGTTGATAGAAGTAAAGGTCCGCGGCCCGCGGCCACACGATCGCCGAGCGCTCCACGCTGCCTGCTTGGATTCCGCGTGCTTGCGGATTACTTCTTCACGGATTCACCAAAACGGCGCGCAACAGAAAAAAAGCCACAGAAACAAAAGTATTACCATACGAAAATAAAAAATGAAAAAAAAAAAACAAAACACGAACAAAAAAAAGATGAGAGCCTTCGCGGCACTAAGGCTTAGAGGACGATAATCGGGATCGCGGGTATCGTCGATCCGACCTCGGGACGCGCGACATATAGAGCAACACGCAAAGTTCGTATCCTACACTCGTCAGTCTCAATCTGAAACTCTACCGAGCACACTCGATAATCTTTTTTGACACTGAAAAAAAAAGAAAATTAATAAAAAATCTTCGACCGAAACAATTCGTCAAAAATATCTCTTATTCACAGAGAGCACCTCAACGATATCGATCAACGATCGCACACGCGATATCACAACGAGACCGACCGCGACTTTGCGGGACGAGACTTCGGAGTCGCCGGGGATGCTGCGACCTCGTGGAAGCCACGATTCATCTCACGTGACGACTCTTCGGCGGCGCTCTTCGCTCGTTCATCGACGGATCAGCTCTCGATTTATCAGTATTGTTATCGTAACTATTATTTCTTGTTATTGTTGTCGTTACTATTATTTCCTTTTGTTATTATTATTTATTGTTTATCGATAAAAACACACCTCACTACAGTCTCGCGGTTGTTCGATTTCCTCATTGCCCGAATTCGATTCTTCGAGGATTCGGTACACAGGTGAGTGTGAGCCTCGTGCTAGGTGTCCCCGGCCCGGTCCTGTCGGGGAGCCTCGACCGCGTGGCTACCAGCACTGTCGATCGTCCTCGTACTCATCAAGAATTATCGCACCGCTCGACCGATATTTATAAACAGTTCTCTTATAAAAAAAAGGTGTATGACGAAAACACGCCTCCCGTTTCGAGGGTTCGGTACGTCGGTGCACCGGAGCAAAGTCGCGATGTCCCTTCCCGAGCACGTCGCGGTCAAGGGCTGTGAGCTTCTCGCGGTATCACAAAATCGCCGAAAAATTAAGCGACCCGGATGAACGTTCGACGGATTTTTTGGGGTCCTCGTTCGAACCGTGAACAACGAACCTCGTGTCGCGGAGAAACTGTTCGTTCGCCAACGCGACGTGGCGATTAGGGGGACGCACACAGGTTCGGTTTAGCCGAAACGTGGAGATGGTGTACACTGCGGTCGCTCTCCGCACACTGAGGATGGCTGACGTCACGAGACCACCACGCGGAGGTGGTTCTCGCGAGCGCGACCCCCTTCGCGCCGGCGCCATCGACGCGGCGCGGTTCCAACACCCCCTCGCACCCCCGGCCTCCTCCTCCTCCCTCGGCCATCGTCGGCTTATGGAATCGCGCGCGGTATGTGTACAGCCCAGTCACCGCACACCGGTCAACGGGGTATACGTAATAAATACGTTTTCTCCGCAGCAGCTGCCGTTCTCCATGTAACACCGCTACCGGAAGTCCTCTCGACAGACCGCCGTCGCTGAAATTCGGAATCGATTGCGCGAACCTACCGTAGAGCCGGATTTTTTGTCGCCGGTTGTGAGATCGAAAAAGGGGGGAAAAAAATAAAAAAGGGGGGGCGTTGGTCGGGGTTTGGGCTCGATGCATATCACCGTTCGGGCAGATATACACTTCAAAGAAAGCGGCCAGCATGCAGAGCCGCGGATCGTCGGGAGCTCCGTTAGGCCGTTTCAAAGTTTTCAACTTTTGTCAGACTCCCGTCCGTGCAGAAGTTGCCGGGAAGGTTAGGGGGGAGGTTGCAGAGAGACCGGGAGAGAGAGACGAGGCAGCGAGACCGGCGTAATCGACGAATCGGGCGAAGGATCGACGGGAGTTCTCTCGGCGGTTCTCTTCGCGGAGATCTCGCTCCCTCGCGTCCTCCCGCCGCGTACCGAGCCCGGAGTTATATCCCCAAGCCTCCGCGAGATAAGAGGAGATCCGCTTTTGTCCCAGAAGTTCGCCCGGTAGGGAGAGAAGAAGCCAACGAGAGCGTGGGCCACGGGCTCGTTCTTTCCAACCCCCGCTTCACCGGCGAGGCTCACTCGGTATCCCTGATTCGCTCATTCATCGCGGAAAATCTTAAAAGTTCGTCGACGCGAGTGTTATACCCGCTATACGTATAGGCCAGGGGAGATTGCAAGCGGGCTGAAAGGAGGAGGAAAAGGGGGCGTTCGGTTGGTCCCGAGTGAGATGAAACCTTCTTGCGTTAGGAAATCGAATGCGCACGGTTCGCTCCGGATTGCGAGCTGACGTTTCTTGCAGTCCGTTCGACTCGGCCAACGAGTAAACTTTCCTCCTCTTCTTATGCCGTCGAAGTAAGTCTTCCCATTCCTTGTACAAAAGTCCCGGTGCACAGAGGCGAAAGGTCCGAGGTATCGTGGAAGGGACGGAAACGGGGGTGAAGTGTGCGGAGTCGTATATCGCGCACTCGCGCTTCAACCGTACGTCGCAACGCGGGCTTGGTTGGAATGGATGTACAACAAGCACCTACAATACTGCCGAGGTACTCCGGCTCCGCAAGATCAAAGGATCACCGGCAGTCTCACTGTAACAGGCTGTGCCGAGAGGGTGCACGGAGAGAGAGGTGGCAATCGGTGTGTACACGGCTGTCGAGTCGTTCGGTAGGTGGACTACTTGGTTTAAGCCACATGTCAAGTCGGTATGTAGGTTGATGCGGCATGCGGAAGATCGGTGGGATGCTGCGCTCGGAACTCGAATGAGACTCGAGCCGAGATGTGCTTCTGTTACTGCAAGCGTACACACACCGGTTGGAGAGCGAAGAAGCGCGATGGACGGACAGACGGACGTACGGGGGGGGGGGGGGGAGGGGGGGGGGGGGGGGGGGGGGGGGGGGGGGGGGGTTAGCGAAGAAGCGGCGAGGGAAAAAGGAGAAAACACGGAAAAGCGAAGAAGCAAGAGAAAAGCTTGGGCTACCCGTCAATCTCACTCCGTCTCCCTCTGGTTGCCGGTTTCGCTCGTGGCGTTGGCCCGGTCGGGGCCCGTGGTAGGGGGTGGATGGAAATCAATAGCCCTGAATAATGAACCCCAAGGCAGCACCCTCATCCCTCCCTCCCGACTCTCAATCCTCTCGCCATTCTCTCCCTCTCTCGCTCACTCCTCCCCTATCTCTCCGTCCCGTTCGCTCTTCGTGGTCGCTTCTGCGACGTGGTTCCCGTCCTCCTCTTCCACGACGCTACGGAGCCGCTTGCGCTCCGTCTCTCCGGTGCTGCATCCTCGCGGCTCGAGCGGAGGCCAACGAGGTATAATCTCTTTCTCACTCTCCGCGTCATCCGCTTCCTCGTCGCGGATCCCCTCCTCCCAGTTCGGAATGAAGCGACCTCCGAAAAATTCTACTCGTCGTATTATTGTCCGGGGCGTTCGAACGGCCGCTAACTTCCTCGTGTCCTTTTCAGTTTTCCCCGAAGTTCTCCAGAACGGATCTCGTTTGGATCGAGAATGTCGCTGTTGCCGAAGCCGCGCGACAGAGGACGGCAAATCGGGGTAGCGAATAGACGGAATGTACACCGAAATAAAATAGTGGAGAGGGGTTGAGGGGAGACCGCGAGCGAAACAAATTACCGCGGCGGTATATCGATGGCTCTTCGAGCGGTGAATCGCACGAGAGCGGTGGGCGTCTTGTCGATCGAGTGAAAGAGAAAAGGGAGGACAGAAAAATAAACGAATCCTGGGGGTGGAGGAGGGGGGGGGGGGGTGAGCGTAGTCTCCGGGATCGGAAAGAGGTTAAAGGTCCGGTCGTTAGAGACGAGTCGTGCGACGCTACCGCGGCCCATTACCTTTTTATGTGCCGAGAAGGAGAAATCGAGTAGGCCACGATCCACGGGTTCTCGAGGGAAAACGTTTTTCCGGCTCGAAGGAGGTCTCTACCGAGTCGTCGCTTCCCGAGCGCATCCACCAGACAGCGTACATCCATGCCACCGAGCCGGCGGTGGTGCCGGTGCTGCAACCCCCCTCGTTCATCCCCCTCGAATCCAACTAGGAGATGCTTCTAGCCACCGGTGCCTTCCAGCACACTCTTTCTCCACTTTTACTCGAGAGAGCGCCGAGACCGGGTTTTCTCTACGGTCGGATCCGTGGCGAGACTCCGCGAAGTAGCTACGAATTCGTTCAAATTAAAACGGTAAAAGGTAGGTAAAATAAAAGGACGAAGGGCCCATTGCGAAAGGTTACGGTATAGCTCGGTGTAGCACCTGAGCGGAGCACCGGTGGGCATCGAGCGACGAGCGGAGCTCAGCAGAAGCGTTCTCCCTCGACACGGAAGCGTCCGAGAGGAATAACGAATCGAACGTTAATGGGGTATTAGCATAATTGGCTGACGGCGGGAGAGCCCCGGAGGGGTCGGCCAGATCGCGCGACGCGGAAAACAGAAAGCTCAGCAGCGAAGCTCACTCGAACTTCGCGGCCATCCTCTTACTCAGCCCGCTGCCGGCGATGGTCTTCTTTCCCCCTCGAGACTGCACCGAAAATTGGCCCCGATGTCTTCATCTCCGGGCTTGTTTCGATACGATGAATAAATAGACACGTCAATTTACATAGTCGTTAACGATCCGGGAAGCGGAGGCTACGGTAGTTGGCCGAGCCCCGCGGCTCGATCCACCTACAACCGCGCTTCCGATCCCGCTCTCCCGGTCTCCATCCTGGCAAGCCCTTATCGGCTGCACAGTCTGCCTCTCGCCGAACCTCCTGACCTGGCCAACGGGCTTCGCGTTACATCGGCTACCCTACCGCACCCTCACTGATTTCTCCCCCACTCCAACCCAAACCACCGATGCCATCATCATCGCACACCCACTCCACTCGCAGGCCTCGCATCCAGTCGATACATACCATCGCGAATTCCTATCCAATGGACAGGGCGCACACGAATGCGCACATACACACGGATGCACACTGCCAATGATATTGTAACGTATGCATGTAGCGTTGGTTCTGCCACTGGTCAAACGATCGATCGATCCCTGTTTCGTCGGTATCGCGATTCGCTCTGAATCCACGGGCTTGTAAGACCCGATACTCGTTGGCTCCGAGACGACACTCGGGACGAATACACCGCACG
>JAPYZD010005994.1:0-12701 GCA_030522725.1 Ichneumoninae sp. B BG-2022a | reverse complement strand
ATATCGCTTAACACAGTTTGACTGTTCTGTTATCCGAATTATCGTTAATCCGAACGAGCTCCGGTCCCAATTGGTTCGGATAATCGAGGTTCTACTGTACAGCCTTATGCTTTTTCAGAAGAGAGAAAAAAAGCCTGGTTTTCACATCTGTTTCGGGCAGAGCGTCGCGCGGAAAAGCACTCCAAGCTCGTTCACGCGTTTTTTTTCTCTCTTTCATATGTTTTTTTTTCTACCGATAGCGTTCCACTCACTTTCGAGAGGGAGGCTTTTTTTTGCGCGCAGAGGTTTTAAGGGATGAACGAGATTGAGAAAGAAAAGGTCGCTGCCGGGTTCTTTCATCCGGGACGGAGATTTTCTTTCATCTCTTTATCGAGTATCGGTGAACGGCCGTGCCGTTTACATATACATATGCAGAGTCGATATCTGCGGTAGTTACTCTCTGGTCGGGAGGCTTACCGCGAGCTCCGGAGTCTCGGCAAGATAAGAAGCGTCGAAGGTGTCGACGGTGGGTGCCGCGACGATAATTCGGTCCTGGAGCCGACGATAACGGGGACAGGGAGGGTGACTGCGTCCTCCACACGTACGGATACACGAAAAGTACTTACATTCGTTTTGTTTCGCAGGCGGCATCACCGAACTTCGCGCCCTCAGGAATAATGTAAGGCAACGGCAATGCCCGAAAAATATGTGTATATATGTATTTTTTTTTTATATTTGACGATTTTTCTCGACAAATATCGAGTTCGCGGTAAAATGAAAAACGTATCGGACATTGACCTAAATGTTCGGTGACAAAAATGTACCATAGCGAATTTTGTATGGTTAATTTTGAAAAATACAACGATTTTTTTGCAAGTTATCATTGAGTTAACCAAAGACCATTGCACGTTTAGAATTTGAGGCGAAAAGTCTGTTAATCTTTTTAATAGTTGTCATTTCCAATCTGCGGAAACTTCGATATTAATCAATTAATTGAAGCAATTAAAAAAAAAAAAAAAAAAAAAAAAAAAAAAAAAAAAAAAAAAAAAAAAAAAAAAAAAAAAAAAAAATCGCGATGCTTTATCAGTTTAGAATTGCGCTTGCGAGTCCGTGGGATCGTGGATCTGCGTGCGACATAATGAGAGAAGATCGAATGGCCGAAGGGACGATAAGTACCAGAAGACCCAGGAACATTCGGTAGGTGTGGCTAACGGTCGAGTAAATGAAGGGTCGCATTACGAGTTAATGTTCAGCTGTTACATGTAATTCGACTTAATTACCGAGGACCCACAGATAGAGACTAACGAAAGTGAGCGTGCGACAGTTGGTTCCGGCCGTGCGACGACGGCGATTCCAGAATTGACATTCGGTCGTACGTATAGCAAGCTAATTAACCATACCTTACTCCATCACTTTTGCTGGGCATCGTGCCGAAGTTCAACGCTTATGCACCCGTTTATTTCCATGCGTGATCTACCGTATTACGCTAACATGGTGTACGTACAGTAATAGCAGATAACGAACAATGGTACTCAATATTAAACTCTAAAGGATTACATATTTCTATTTTTTAAATTTTAACTTTGTTAATATCAGCAAAAATTCATTCCAGCGTCAGATAAACGATTTTTTTGAACAAATAATGAGTATAAATTTCAATCCGGCAGCAACGCGTGTAAAATTTCCATAGACTAATTTCAACTTCACAGAACTTGCTGTATACTGAGTAGATAAATCGGTTCAAAAAATAAAATAAGCATATCTTACTCCATCATTTTTCCTCAGCATCGTGCTGAAGTTCAATATTTTTGCACTCCTTAATTTCCAAGTGCGCACTATTTCACCGTATTATACGCATAGTTATCGACGATAATGAACAATTGTGGTCAATATTATTCTCTAAAGGATTACATATTTTCGTTTTTTTTTTAATTAAATTTCATTAATATCTGTGCAAATGCATTCCAGCGTGAGATAAACGATTTTTACGAGCAAAGAATGAATGTAAATTTGAATCCGGCAGGACCGCGTGTAAAATTACGACGGCCCAATTACACCTTGATAAACCTTACCGTGAACTAGGTAGTTAAATCGGTACAAAGAATGTAATTGAAAACAGAAAAAGCAATGGGAATGCATTCTTGCGTGAGATTTATGATTTCGACATTAAGGGGTTTCGCACGAAAATTAGCAAACGCATTCTGCCACAATTAAATACATACATTTTACGTTGGTACATCGCTTTGCGGGGTCAAACCTCGCCCGGAGGCCCTTGATTCGCCGGCTTGACGAGAAGCAGCCTGCTTCCCCCGTTTGGTAGGTACAGTAAACGAAGCATCTGCCGGAAAACGATCTGGCTCTCGTGGTTTATGTTAAATCTTCACAAAGCGATAGCCCCCGGACTCGTTTTCATCGGTGTTGACCCCACCTACGCGAACGCTTCGCGGACGGTGTGCTCTCGATTCGCCGACATTTATCTTCTTCTTGACCCTAAAAAAGATTTTTTTAATTAAACACTCTTAACGCCTTTTCAACTTCTTTCCAAGGTGGTCAGTAAAAGTTACACATTTATTTTCCCAGTTATAAGCAAAATCAACATAGCGCCTTCGGTGACCAAGCGAATAGCTACAATAGCGGTCAGCACGAATTCCCTAGGCAAAAAAAAATTTTATTAAACACTCTTAACGCCTTTTCAACATCTTTGCGAGGTGGTCAGTAAAAGTTGTACACTTATTTTCCCAGTTATAAGCGAAATCAACATAGCGCCTTCGGTGACCAAGTAGGTGGCAAAAACCCACCATACCAGTCAGCACGAATTTCCTTGCCAAAAAAAATTTGGCCCGCCTCGCGCGGAGGTTCTTTTTCTTCCGCTGTTGCAAGTAGCTTCCTTAGATCAGACTAGTATCGTTGTACCACCCCTTTAGCTCTACCACTGTATCCACCCTCGGGTCGCCGAGAGCATAATCCACTGTACGCACTAACAACCGCTCTCCTTAAGGTAATTTCGTATTTCCTTCTTCGCTCCTCTTCCGATTTTCAATGCTATCCTCTTTCACTTTCATAGCCAATGCTTTTGCTACTGCGAATAACCGCGGAGAAGTGTAACCCCAGGAAGCAACACGCACCGAGCGAGCGCCATCAACTACCCCTCAAACGCTCGAGTAGTCCGTTCGCAAATTCCCTAGTTAAAAGAAATTTGACCGCGCCGCACAGAGGTGCTTTTGCTTCCCGTCTTGCAAGTAGCTCCCTCAAACCGGACCAGTATCGCTCTACCACCCCTTAAACTACGTCCACCACTATATCCACCCGCTGGTCGCCACAGTGAGAAAAACTTACATAGTAAATACTACCCAGCGGGGACGTCTACGTTTTACAGTTACGACAATGACCAAAAATTATAGTTGTAACTATAATTATAGTTTAAACACTTGAGTATATATCGGACAAGGTGGCAAAACTGGGCAGAAGAGCCTGATGTATCCGATAGGGCGAATTCGGGCATCCAAAAATTATTGGAAAATGACGTTTTGCCCAAAACCCCGTTTTGCCCCATTGTGCCCCGCTCTACCCTACTATCACTAACTATCTATATAGACGTCCCCCCTGGGAACTATTCTCTATAGTAGCAAATACCGTCCTTTTTCTCGGTGCAAGAGCATAATCCACTCAGCGTACTGACCCTCGCTTTCCGCAAGATCGCCATTTCCTCTTGGCTCCTCATTCGATTTTCCATGCGTTTCTCTTTCAGTTTTCATGGCCAATGCTTTTGCTGCCGCGAATAGCCACGGGAAGCAACACGCAGTGAGCGAGCGCCATCAACTACCCCTCGAACGCTAACGGGACTGCTCGAGCGTTCGAAGGGTGGGCTGAAGGAACGAGGAAGAAACAGCAAGAGGGCGAGAGTGAACGATGCGAGGAGAGGTCCGACGAAACTGGGAGGCCGGTGGCAAGATTACGGCAAAGTTGCGCTCATTTAAATAATGCCCACAATAAAGTATGCAATGGCGGAGTGAGACGGCGGGAAAGGGAGAGCGGCCGACCGGGCCGAGGGGGATGGTTTGGGGCTTGTTCTCAGCCGCTGCTCTGGCACTCTTGGGTGCAGTCACGTACCGAGTGGCCCCTCACTCCGGCTACGTACATGCGAGAGATGTGTATACACGGGTCTGCGTATTCACGAATGCGGAGCGAAACTCGCGCGATACAGTCGAGAAACGGCGGAAAGATGTGTACAACAGGGAGAAGGCGGAATCCCCGTGGGCTTATACATGGAGCTACTTCGAGAAACGTCTCGCTTCGAGACCGGGAGCAAGAGCCCCGGTCTCGCTCTTCAAGCCCTTCTCGGTATCTGTTATTAGAACCCTCCTGGCGAGTCACCGAGGGTTAAACGGCTCGGGCCACGCGGGTCGTCGCGCCAATCTTTCGTAGATTGTCTTCGAGATTACCGGCAGATAAAGGTGAAGCGAGCGGGAAGAGGATTATCGGTAATGGTTTTCTTTTCCGGACAATACGCGATTCAGGGCTCTCCAGCCGGATACCGACCAACCCTGCATCGACGTGTACGTGCGCGCACTTTTTTCTTTTTAGCTCTTGCCGGGCGGAGCGCCGACCCTGAGGAGCAGCCCGGAGGGTAAAATTTACCGGACTTAAGCTACTTCATCGTCAATTTTTGCACTGAAACAAAAATAACAATAATTCAAGTAAAATTTGCTTGCGGGCTGCCAAAGAAAACAAAATGTTGTTTCAATTATCCTGCTTTCCATTCGTACTATTTCATACTGGATTGAAACGATAACATGTTGTTTAAATATCATATGGAATCGTGAGAATTGAAAGTAGAATTGAAACAGATATTTTTTTCTTCGGCAGACGGCAAGCATTTTTTTTCAGATTTTTAAGTAATCGTTGATTTTTTTATTTCTTTTTTTATAGAACAAAAATCAACGATTACTTGAAAGTGTGAAAAAATTCATACGTATTCAGAAAAATAAACGAATCATTTCCACAAAAAAAAAGTTTTGTTGCCGGGTAATTTGTTAACTAAATAATTTTTTGATGAATTTGTTAATAACATTTTGCAATTATTATTATGCAAAATTAATCTATTCAGTACCTTTAGTATACAAGATTTTTTTTCAGATTTTTACACCATCAAGAAGTACTTGCAATTTTCTCTTATTGTTGTCGAACTTATGCGAAGTCAGCGCACAGCGAGACTCCCTCATTAATATGAGTAAGAGAACTGCGACAGGAAATATAAGAGTAGTTCGATCCGAGTATTTTATAAAATGCAAAACATTGTCAATAAATACATTTACTACTACTACTACTATTTTTAATCAAGCTCGTCATCCTCACATTTTTTCCATCCCCTGTTCTTGGATGCACCGGGCGGCGAGGAACGTATCGATTCTCTTTGAGGCACGAACCGGGAGAATATTCGAATAAGGAAGACGGTGGGATGGAAAAAAATAAGAATAGTAAATAACGCATTTGAGTAATAGGGGAGCCGGGAAGCTCGAGGTTCGCCGATGTAACTCTTGGAATATAAAGAGCAACCGTGAGATAGGGAGTGTTGAAAATGAACGTAATGAAAAACTGTGGGGGCGGGGAGGGGGCGCTTAAATAAAATAAAGGTTGTCGGTGTATTATTGGCCCGAAGGCGGCTTCGCTGCTGACTCTCCCTGTCCCTCCCTCGCCCCTCAGTCCCACCGTCCTCATTCCTTTTATTTTGTTCACTCAGGCTCGTACCTTCGCTCCTCTCGCTTTCTCTTTATCCACCGCGCCTTGACTTCACCGCCGTTGAATTTATCCACTTCATTCCGTAGTGGACTGTATTTCACTTTGTAATAAGGAGTCGGCGCCCATTCGTAAACCCGTTTGTATACGATTATTTGCTTTTATATGAAAGCCCCTCGCCCGGCCGCGGCTCACGTGCAACCCCGGGTGAGAGACTTATCAACGGATGATACAGAACAGAACACTCCTTCATACCGCGAGTTACGATCGTAAAACTTTGTCATTGTCGCGCCGGTATAAGCTCGGCAATCTCCGTGCGAGTAAAGTACACGAGAAAAATACGGGAAAATAAAATTTAGCTAACTTTGGATGCGGAGAGACGTTCACGTTCGCGAGAACAATGAACGCTCGATTCTAGTGTGAAATTTCAAAATTTTCATTTGGCTCATTAGACATGAAAATAAATATTTTGGTTCTTTCTTGGTTAGATTGGATTGATCAATTTTGGTGTAAAATTTCGGACCAAATCCAAAACTAATTTTCCATCATTAATAATGAAAGTAAATCTTTAAATTCTCCTTTAAAGTTTACTTTAGTTGCGAACGGATGTTCACGTCTGTGAGTACAATGACCGTTCGGTTTTGGTGTGAAATTTCAAAATTTCATTTGCATCATTACCATGAAAATAAATCTTCCGTTTCCCTCTTGTTTTTTTTTTTTTTTTTTTTTTTTGTATGACAAAATAAAGCAGCGAGTACAAACGAGCCCCGAGAATTATTTGTCCATGTACCCTATCGTCGGCACCCTCTTAAAATACCGCGCGACATTAAAACTCATTTAATTTACGCTTTCTGACCGAATTAAATCAGCACGGGAGAGCCCTCGCAGGGATCACGACTGCGGGCAGGAGTTAAACAGGACCGAAAGGGAAGGAGAAAAAAAAATGACAAACAGCGGGGACGCGAAGAACGCGAAGCGATTTACATATCCGGCAGTAATCTCTGGCCGCGAACCCTTCGGGATTTTTCATCGTGTCTTCCAGCCTGGACTCTAATTCCACGTTAATTCGGTGAAATAAGAGGGTATCGTAAAACACCGAATACATAGCAGTTTCAAAAACACAGCAATAACAAAAAACAAAAAAAAATTAAACCTCAATATCCGATTGATTTTAATAGCCTAATTGAGCCCAAAACATTCGATACTAAAATTTCAGACAAAATCACATCGAATTACGAGTAATCAAGAATGAGGTTGAACGGTGAAACTGTGACGAAATCGATCAGCGCCATTCGACGAGAGTTAAATGAAACCAGTCGACGTTTTCACCGATTAATTTATGAGTCGACGATCGCAATGATTAAACTCGATTCAACATTGGACCTTTCAGCGTTGTCCGCAACTATAACAGCGAGCAATAACGAAAGGCGTTGATGGAAGAAAGGACCAGCGGGTAGGCCTGCACTTTAGTTCCACCTTACATCGACGATATAAGAGCGTATTTAAAAAGCCCAAATTCACAAAAGTTCCAGAAAAAATAAAAAAGCTAAAAATCAATATCCGATTGATTTTAATGACTAATTGAATCCAGGAAATTCGATCCTCCAATTTCAGACAAAATGATTTCAAACGACAGGTATTCGAGAATCGGGTCTAAAGCTGAAATTGTGACGAGATCGATCGGCGCCGCTTGACGAGAGTTGGATGAAAGCAGTGTTGTTTTCGCCGATTAATTTACGGGCCGACGATCGGAGCGATTAAACTCAATTTAGCATTGGGCCTTCCAGCGTTATCCGCAACTATAACAGCGAGCAATAACGAAGGGTATCGGTGGAAGAGAGGAGACGCGTGTAGGCCCGTCCGATAAACAGAGAGCCAGTCATGCAGGTGTTGTCACTGATTTACGACGGGCAATTAGAATCTAGACGCCTTATTTGCCGGGATAGGAGTATCTCCACCCCGTTGCCCGCCAAGCCGGCACACTAGCTCGAGTGTCGCGAACATGCGAGCATTAAGGATCCTAATCTACGTCTGAAAGCCCGACTGCCAGCAAGCACTCGACTTCTCCGCTACTCCATAGGCTACCTCCCTGCTACCGGCGTCGAGTGCTAAGCCTTAATTCAACGTAATTGCTCCAGGCTAAACACTACTGGAGCCAAGAATATATCGCTGGATGCGCTGACAGTAGATTGTGAGCGCGGTGATGATTTTTCACCACGAACTTTTGTTTATTTTATTTTTATTCATAAACATATATTTTATATGCATATAAGTAAAGTCAGTCCGAACTTTCTGACTCACCCGTCTCGAGGTAATTAGACACTATTTTTTTCGAACGACAGAATTTTTTATTTAGAAAAATCAAATAAAACTGATCTACATCTTACACAACATATTCCAAACATCGCCCATGATCGAAAAACTAAAATTCCACACTGCTAAATTTATGAAGGCATCCGACGATTACCCGCTTACTATTATTCATGAGTATTTTACTGAATGGGATTTAAAAATGTAATATTGTACTCAACTCTCTGCTACGCTATAATTTATAAATACATAAACTGAACATATAGGGGAGAGCGGGACAAAATGGGGCAACGGGGCAAAACGGAGTTTTTGGGCAAAACTAAATTTTCCAATAATTTTTGGATCGGACAAGGCGGCAAAACTGGGCAGAAAAGCCTGATGAATCCGATAGGGCGAATACCGACATCCAAAAATTATTGGAAAATGACGTTTTGCCCTAAACCCCGTTTTGCCCCGTTGCCCCATTTTGCCCCGCTCTACCCTAGTTTCTATACTTTAAACAAACAAAAAATAAATAAATAAAAACCCACCTCGATTCGACACTTTAATTGTCGGAATATTGGGTCAGATTTTTCCGTTTTTTCCCCCCACGAAAAGCTCCAAACTGAGCTCGAATCAATGAACCAAGTGGCGTTCCTAGTGAGCCCAAGAATTCCCTAATCCCTCATAACCGCGCGAAGATTCTCGCGCCCCCGCCTCGAAACTCGATTACGTATACAAGCTGCATTACACACAACCGCGACACAGTCGTAAATAATAAATCGACTCGATAAATATCCCACTCTAATTTCGTACAAACTATTAATGGGAACGATCAATTAAACGCCAATAACTGTCTTCGCTCGGCGTTAATCCAAACCCCGTAATCGAGTTCCGGACAGCTATGCCGTGCCATCTGCAGGGAAAGGAGAGCGTATCGGGCGGAGTGAGGATGGGGGAGTAGCGAAAGCGTTTACTTCGCCGCGTTATAACGGGACAAATTCAATTCGTATAAACAGAGTCGGCGGTCGATGGAGAGAGGGAGGCTCCCCCCTCGCCTCCCCCCTTGTACTCGATTATATCGGGCAATGAGCTTTCAATAAATTCCACTCGCTCGCCGGACGGAGGCAAACGCGCCCGATTGTTTTCAGACTTCTGGGATAAGGACACGGACGCGGAAATGAGTTAAAGGGGTGGGGAGGGGGAGGTGGAGGGGGGTTTGAACGGTACCACGTAGAATCGCGCAAAGAGGGTTGGGCTTTGGGTATGAGGAATCGAGCGAGCGAGAAACTGGTATAAGGGAAGGCGAACGAGGAAGGAGACGAGGGGACGATCGGGAGCGCACCGCTCTCATCGGACATTTATCCAATTAACCGGTCCGAAGCCGAGTTACTGCGTTGGGAGTTAGGAGATCGTTTTCCGTATACATGTATATAGGTACATAATACGGATAGGGGAGATCGGGGGCAAAACGGACTGTTTTTATCAATTAAAAAAAAAAACACTGCCATCTCGAATCCGGAGGACGATGGTCCGTCTTGCCCCGCTTTCCGCTACAGGCGCGTTCTCTCGAGGCGTATCGTTTGACACACACTCGCACATCTTTTAGTTGCATGCGCTTGGGCGGCGAGGTCCGTTGCGTGACTTCGCGAACGGCTATCGTACGACAAATTAGTCATTTGTTGGAGTCAAACTTTCCGTGCTTCGTCGAGAAAGGATTGAAAGTTGAACATTTTGCAGATTAAAAATTGTGTTACTTAAGGACTGCTAATGAGAAAGGAAACTGTAAAATTAACACAAAAAAATGGCAACTTTTGTGCATAGGAAATATTTTGTTGCACGTACGAGTCATTTTTTTTTTACTATGCGTGCGAGTTTAAACTCTTGCAACTCTGGCAATGTACACTGTAAAGATAAATTGTAAATTTAATGTACTGGAACTTGAAATTTGCTAACGTTACTCATACTAATAAAACATTAATGTATTTTGCTTGTAAAATAAAAATGTTAGATATTAAAATTACAAACCTTTTGCTTAAAATTTACAAAAATGAGAATGAAAAATACAAATTTTACTGTAAAATTGCAACGCGCATGCGTTTGAAATTTCAGAAACGGTTTATGTAAAAAAGCTTCCAATACTGCACTGTAAAAAAATGTTATGAAATTTACAACACGTTTAATATACAAAATTATATGAAATATTCAACCTCGGTATATGAAATTAGAATTCATATACATTGTATTTGAATTTTAATAAATTAGTCTTAAATGCAATACCTGTATATTAAAATTACCGGTGATGGCATTGAAAATTAAGACATTCGTATATGAAAATTATGTTATTATTACAAATATTATACAAATAATATTGTTTTCAATATACCGGTAACGCAATATTCTTACATAAGTGTCAATGAAATTGCATATACTGCATGTGCATAAAACTTCATATACATTTATGAATTTTCAAATAGAATTTTATAAAGTGTGTTCACTAATTTTCAAACGAAATTTTTTTACAGTGTATAATACACCGTATAATACAGCGTTCATTTCCGCTGTATTATACGGCAATCCGCTGTCAATTTCAGAATTACCTCACCGCAGTAAAGGAGCGGCATTATTTCTTTCGACGTCCGCTTCGCCGTGCAGACCTTTGCGTTTAAGTCTGCGCGGAGTATGTTGAAATGTTGATCTGTTATGTTTAATTACACGGGCTGATATTGACGGCCCGGTATGCGCCGCGAGGGAGGAGGGCGAGGGGGGGGGGAGCTTCGAGGTGGATTGGTAGCTTGTTCGCAAAGTTACCCCTTTCTCCGAGAGGGTCGGGGCAGCCCCGTGAGTCCCGGCGAGGTTGGGGCGAGACGCGGAGGAGGAGGTCGCGAAACGACCGAGGAGGCGCCCGTCGCTGTCGAACGAAATGGCCAGCAATATTGTCGCCGGTGCCGCTGGAGGGATTCACGACAGAGTCGGATAAAGAGAGAGAGGGACGAGGCTCGAGAACGAAAGGGGTGGAAGAGGTGAGAGATAGGAAAGGGAAGCCAGAAAGAGAGCGGCGAGGCTTTGGTCGAAGGATCAACGGGGCAAGGCTGGGGAGGGGGCACGGAGTGACACGGGAAATTAATTATACGCTTCTGCGAAAGTCGCGAACTCGGATAGAACGATGCCAGAAGCCTTGCACTCGCCTCAGTCGAGTCGACTACCTAACCAGCCAACCCGCCTCCCTGCCCGCCCACGATCACCCTTTCAACCCCCAACGGCATGCTACGCGCACCCGCTCCCTATGGACCGATGACGATAATAATTCTGCTTCTGCAGTCTTTCGCTCTCTTCGCCGTTTCACTCTTTTTCTTTAGTTTCTTTATTTTTTTTATTTTTTTTTTCTTCGTCGTATTCTCCCGTCGGCCGTTTTTACCTATAACTATCCGAGTACCGGGAAGAGTGGATGAACATTTGAGGTAACGCTGGCCCGATCGCACGGGATCAAAGAGTTGGAGTTAGTTTTTTCGATGCAAATTTACTGAAACTTCGGTCACACTATGCATGAGTACATAAAAAAAAATTTCGATCAATTGGGGCTTAAAAAAAATTCCTGACCTCCAACAGCAATTGAATCTGTTTAAGATGTCGTAGATCCTCATTTTTGTTTTTTATGAATATAAAACTGACTAATTCGGTGGAGATGCTCAATTGAATGAACAACGATTTTTACGTATAACTATCCGAGGACCGGGAAAAGCTGATGCAAATTTGAGTGGATTTAACGCTGGCCCGATCAAAGTGTGCGACTTAGTTTTTCGATTAAAATTTGCTGAAATTTCGTTCACGCTGTACATTGAGTATGTATAATTTTTTTTGTAAGTTACGATCAGTTGGCGCTTAAAAAAATTCCTGAATTCTGACCTTAATTTAAACTCTTCAGGACGTCGTAGAAGCTCATTTAAAAAAGAAAGTTATGAAGCTGAAGCTTATTTCCGGTAATGTATTTCATGGTTTTATTTTATTAAATTCGGTGTAGACATGCCCGATTGAATAAACGAAGGGCTTTACGAACGTAAGAATCTTTGTTGCAGAGAGCTACCCGGGGAGGCTCACTAATGCTGAATAACGACTCTTATTAAGGAGCCCAAAACCGCGAATCACCCTTCCGCAAGTACCATTTACAAAGATATTATTGCGTAGCGAGCCTCGAGCTTCGACAATCAATCGGTGTGCGATCTCCACGGTACTAACAGCCGCAACAGCACAGCAGCCGGTAGGAATTTATACACCCCATTTAGTGTACACGGAGAGTACCCGCTGACGAATAAATTAACCTGCGGGTCATAGAAATCCCGGCACAATTTTGGTGGCGGTGCTTTATCAATTCCATTTGTGTTTGTAAAAGCAAACGAGAGCCGCAGCACGAACCACCACGAGGTGCAAGCAGATATTAAACGAACCAGATGCAACACTTGTCAGAAAACTTTTTTCGCACTAGTACACTGAGAAAAAGGATAGTATTTCATGGCATGGAAGTTATCAACGTTGCTCCAAAGGTAAACGATGGTAAGCGATAAAAAAATATATTATATTATATTATATTATATTATATTATATTGTATTATATTATATTATATTATATTATATTATATTATATTATATTATATTATATTATATTATATTATATTATATTATATTATATTATATTATAT
>JAPYZD010005993.1:0-23015 GCA_030522725.1 Ichneumoninae sp. B BG-2022a | reverse complement strand
ACTAAAGGTACTGAGAAGATTAATTTTGCATAATAATAATTGCAAAATGTTATTAACAAATTCATCAAAAAATTGATTGGTTAACAAATTACCCGGCAAGAAAACTTTTTTTTATGAAAATAATTCGTTTATTTTTCTGAATACGTATGAATTTTTTCAGATTTTTAAGTAATCGTTGATTTTTGTTCTATAAAACAGTAAAAAATCAACGATTACTTAAAAATCTGAAAAAATTCATACGTATTCAGAAAAGTAAACCATTTTCATTAAAAAAAAAAAGTTTTGTTGCCAGGTAATTTGTTAACCAATTAATTTTTTGATGAATTTGTTAATAACATTTTGCAATTATTATTATGCAAAATTCATCTTCTCAGGACCTTTAGTATACATGATTTTTTCAGATTTTTACACCATCAAGAAGTACTTGAAATTTCTCTTATTGTTGTCAAACTTATGCGAAGTCAGGGCGCAGCGAGATTCCCTCCTTAGCATGGTTCAGCCTTCGAACATACGCTCAAGAGCTTTATCTGGTTGGTACGACACCAAAAATGTTTGTTTAAAACACACAGAAAAAAATTATTTCTTAAAATTAGAATGCGAAATTTCGAAAAAATAATTTTGTTAATGGCTGAAGGACTTAGATCGATGGCCAATTAACAATATTTATATTGTCGTGATAACTTACACTATGTAATGCTGTGTATCAAAAATTGTTCCTTCTCGCCGCGACTCATCAGCGCCGCGCGCGAACCTCCCGCACACCTCCGGCAAGCTCGACACGCTTTTTTTACTTCCATGCGTGAGACTTTTTTTTTGCAAAGACGCTGCTCTGGAAAAAATGGTTGGAGCAACCAAAGGACGGTGACGCGGATAGGTAGATGTGTTTATTTCCGGGTCTGAGATCGAAATCCCTTAACATGGGTTCAGACTTCGAACATACGCTCAAGAGCTTTATCTTGTTGGTACGACACCAAAAATGTTTGTTTAAACCACACAGTAAAAAAATTATTTCGTAAAATCGGAATGCGAAATTTCGAAAAAATAATTTTGTTAATGGCTGAAGAACTTAGGTCGATGGCCTATTGACAATATATTTCTATTCTCATGATAACTTACACTATGTAGGGGAAAAGTGGTGAATATGGCCCACCTCGATTAACACGTAAATCAATGATATATGGACCGGTCCATATTCCCCACTTTTACCCTAATGCTATGTGTAAAAAATTGTTCCATCTGGAATATTGTCAACAAATCCATTACTACTACTAATTTTGTTAAATAAGTGACAAACTCGTTTGTCACTTATTTGAATATAGACGAACCTGTCCTTTTATTTCCTGTCCCATTGACAATGTTAGTTTTTACTTTTGTTTGTAATACTAGGAAATTAACGAATAAAAAATTGTGGACATTTGTGGATAATAAGTTGTAAAAAGTACAAACTTTTTTTACTGTGCAATATTTTGAATCAACTGAGGTGAACAAACGATCGACAAAACGATGCTTTATGTACGACCGAATAACAGCTTTGAGCGTGTGGCGCATCAATCAACCGCGACTGTTGATTGATGCAACCATTTTTTTTTCTCGATGCGCTCTTGGGATATCGATTTTTTGAAAACTAAAAGCAAACCCTTGAAGTTGGTTTCCTTTGGACAGTAGGTACAGGCATTCATGAACAGCACAGTACATACACAAGTCTCCGGAGTTGTGTAGATACAGCGAGAGCACGAGCATCCCACACGCCACTGGTAAGTTTGACACGCTTTTTTTTACTTCCATGCGTGAGACTTTTTTTCAAAAGCTGAGAAAAAAAAATGGTCGGATCAACCAAATCTTGGTACCGTTCAAAGGCTTTGTCTGATTGTTACAACAAAAGTGTTTCTTTAAAACAATATTTTAAATTGATCGAAGCGAATAATCGATCAACAAAACGATGCTTTATGCACGAATAAGAGCTGTGAGCGTGTAGTCATACACTGATAAAAAAGTACAGTTAAATCAACTAAGATTTGGGCAAGGTCGTTCAAATAAATATTTAGTTGGTCACCCAACAAATTGTTGAACTAACCAATTGTTTAGCTGTACCAACAAAATAATTAGTTGAACGGCCCGAATCTTAGTTGATGCAACCGTATTTCTTTATCGGTTTAGCGACTTTTGATTAGGGCTATACAGTTGGGTCGTTTTGGTTAACTAAAAAATCTTATGTGGTCTAATGGACATTATAATTTGGCCGGCTAAGCCGTCTTAGTCGTCTAAAAGTTTGCCGCAGTTTAGCCGGCTATTAATTTTCATTGAATTGCAAGGACACTGATAAAATTAATGAGTCATTTATCTATGGCACATTACCTGTTTTATTTATTCATTTTTATACTGCTATTATTTCACGGAAAAGGGGAACGTTATAACTTTCTTATACCAGAATAGGGACGTATTGAGAGACATAATTACTTCGTTGGAATAAGATTTTGAAGATCTTAAAGGTAGTCGAATCTAAGCAAATAATAGTACAGAATTAGAGTAGCTTCAAAACACCACAAATAAAATAACAACATGGTTTAACAATTGGCGACTCAAGCCAAATCCTCGGAAATCACAGCTTCTCATTTTCAATCATAAAATTACTCCGGAATCGCCCAAAATCAACCTGTTTAATGTTGAAATTTCACCAGTAACACACGCAAAATATTTAGGTATAAGCATCACTCAAAAGCTCAATTTCAACCATCATCTACAACAATGCAAGATCAAAACAACACACAGAGACTCACACTTTAGAAGAATCACTTTCACCCACCGCGATATACACATAAAACACTTAACAAAAATGTACAAATCGATATGTAGACCAATACTGGAATATATAGCCATCCTATTTTCATATATTGCAAAGAAGCAGTAATTAAAAAGGTAAAAACCGCAGAAACGTGCGCAGTCAGGCGCCTTACACGTATCCGTCACCCTGCAAACCCGTTATACAACCCGCGAAATGCTCTTCTATACGAAGCTACAGGCATTACGCCCATAGGAATAAGAATTAAAGAACTTACAAAAAGCTTCGCTACGATGCAACTGGATAACATTAAACCGCTATGTATACAACCCGCTCAAAACATAATACGTAAAGTTAAACACCCATCACATACAATATACCAGAAGCTCGCAATAATGAACAACGAAGAAGTCAACTGAAAAAACGTGTGTCAACTACACACTAACTCAATGTCAAAAAAAAAATATATATATATAAGAAAAAAATCTTAAATTATATAAACTCGTGGCTGAAGGACTTAAGTCGATAGCCAATTGGCAATATATTTATACTCTCATGACAACTTACACTATGTAAATGCTATGTACCAAAAACTATTACATCTGGAATATTGTCAATAAATCCACTACTACTACTACTACTACTAGTACAGAAATAAATAAATAAGCTGGCTAAACTGCGGCTAATTTTTAGCCGACCAAACAATCTTTGCCGGCTAAGTCGCGGCTAATCTTTAACCAGTCACACCATCTTGACTATCTAAGACGGCTTAGCCGACTAAACAATAATGTCCATTAGTCGGATAAGATTTTTTAGCCGGCTAAACAATATTGTCCATTAGCCGGAGAAGATTTTTTTAGCCGGCTAAACAATATTGTCCATTAGCCGGAGAAGATTCTTTAGCCGGCTAAAAAATAATGTCCATTAGTCGGATAAGATTTTTTAGCCAGCTAAACAATGTTGTCCATTAGCCGGATAAGATTTTTTAGCCGGCCAAGGCGGCTCAACTGCACAGCCCTACTTTTGATTGATACAATAATTTTCTTTTTCTCGACGTCCTCTTGGAATATTTATGTTTTTATTAGACCTTGTACGCGTCCTGGAGTTGGTTTGCTTTTGTCGGTAAGTACATATACAAGTCTCCGAGGTTATGCAGATACAGCGGGAGCGCGTGGGGGCGAGGGAGACAGGGGGCGAAAGGCGGACGATGGAGAAAGTAGGAAAGCGATCCATAATTATCGCCGAACGCGCGGTGCTCTGCCCCGGCAGTCGTTGCCAACTTTCTTACCATTCGCGGGGCGCTTTCCTTCGACGCTTCGGCTGTTATTGCATGCACACGCAACTTCACCTTGGCGAGGGTCTCACTGTCATGGCAACCCTCGGGCGTGCATCACACACGCGCGCATACACGCCGGTGTAGCGCGGGCGCTCCACCGATAAACGCATTCGCGTTAGGCGCCCGAGACACCCTCCCGGTTAAATCGAATTGATTGGCGTGTTTGGACTGATGCGAAATTATTCGAATGCACGAGCGAGGATATCGAGACGAGGAACGCGAGTCCCCGCGCTCGTTGCAGCTGAAGGAAGATGAAAAAAATATTTCGCCTTTCATCGGTAAAGTCGTCGGAACGGACGGACCGATGGTGCCAGAAGTGAGCCAAAACTTGCTGAGGTACAATCTATAAAAATTTTAATAAAAGTGAGCATATATAGGGTAAAAGTGGTGAATATGACCCACCTCGGTTAACACGTAAATCAATGATATATGGACCGGGCCATATTCCCCACTTTTACCCTAACAGTGAGCGAAATTGTTCATTCAAACCAAATTTCATTTATATAGTGTTATCTGAATTTATTATGTAAAAGGGCATGTCCCGTAAATAAATGAATTAATAAGTTAATAAATTAATTAATAAATATATGGAGACTATGGGGCAAAGATGAATGGTGCACACTATAGATGAGGGGCAAAATGGGATACCAGGAAATTGTCGGCAATATTTATTGGAACTTTACGAGAGACGGGGCTGAAAGGGGAGTCTGAATATGATGCGCATGCCAGACACAACCTCCTAAAACATCCCGAAAAAAATGTCACTCCACGTGATGACGGATTTTGCCCTGAACTTATTTTATATAAATTAAATTTTTTAAGTTACCATATACTGAGAGAGCGGGTCAAAAAGGAACGGTGCACGTTACAGACGTGGGGCAAAATGGAATACCAGAAAATGTTCGACATTATTTATTGGAACTCTACAAGAGACAGGACTGAAAAGGAAGTATGGATATGATGTATATGCCAGACACAACCTCCCAAAACATCCGGAATTAAAAAATGTCACTCTTTGTGGAGATCCATTTTGCCCTGAACGTATTTTATAAAAATTGAATTTGAAAAGTGACCACATACGGAGACACTGGGGCAAAAAGGAACGGTGGACGCTGCAGATGAGGGGCAAAATGGGATACCAGAAAATTGTCGGCAATATTTATTGGAACTCTATGAGAAATGGGACTGAAAAGGTATTCTGGATATGGTGCGCATGCCAGACACAACCTCCCAAAACATCCGGAATTAAAAAATGTCTCTCCTCGTGGTGATCCATTTTTCCCTGAACGTATTTTATAGAAATAGAATAAGAATTAAAAAAGTGTCCATGTACAGAGGCAGCGGTTAAAAAGGAACGGTTCACACTCCAGACAAGGGGCAAAATGGGATACCAGAAAATGTTTAAAAAAGGCAATATTTATTGTAACTCTACAGGAGACGGATCGGAAAGGGGATTCGGGATATGAAGCGCGTGCCAGCCACAAACTCCTAATACATCCCGAATTAAAAAATGTCACACCTCCTCGTGAGCCATTTTGCCCCGAAATGCAATTTTTCATCGGACAATTATTACGAATTTTCTTATTGGTTGGTAAACACTAGATCAACATAGATCACCCCGTATTTGTCAGCCCCGTGTTGCCCCGATCTCCGGTGTACGTGTATCATCTACATAAGCGAAGGGAAGAAATAGCTCCGGCTATTATATCCGATCGAGCCCGCGATCCGCTCCGTTTCTCTCGGTCCGTCCGTCTCCCGATCTCGTCGCGCGATCACGGTATGCTTGCACAGGGAATCGGGATCAGAACCTCCGGGTCCCTCTCCTTCCCTTCCCCCGGAAGTTCTCTTTCTTCCAGGTACTTTTCGTCCGACGAGACGGGGAGAGAGAGGCGAGAAGATTTCTCGCTCCGAGTGTGAATCTCTTCTCGGTTCGTGGCGAGAGAGCCATGCCGGCCCGCTGAGCCGGGAAGACACCGGGAGGAATCTCTGTGACGAAACGTGTCGAGTGAGAATGGTAGTGTATATATACAAGACCCTTCGTCGTTCGGTCAACGAGTCCGGATTATTTCCTCTCGTTCGCCGCCTCCTCGTTGGCCTCACGACGGTCTTCCGTCTCTGGTCTGAGAATACGATCGTTATCGGTTCCTTCTCACCTGGTACAATGTCGATCGGATCGATAGGGTACCCTGTTACACGGCTGCGACATGATCGTTGCGGGAGGGAGTATTAGTCTCGCGCTGGAATGATCTCTGGTGAGGAGTCTGTAACAGAAATGCAATTTTCGTATAAATATGCTATTTCAATTGAGTTAATATTAATTGAGTTCCCAATTTTTTGTTTTTTTGTTTTGCGATTTCTATAAAATGGGAATTTTTTTGGCTGAACAGGAAGCCGAAACCAATTGTGGCTCTCAGTCGAGAGGGACATTGTTAATTGCCTAAAAATCAATGAAACATATTTTTTTCTTTTTTTTTTTTTCTCTCCCTATAAAACGTGCATTTTTTCGGGCTAAAGACTAATCCGAGACCAATTATGGACGATAGTCGACCGGGAGATTTTTAATTACCAAGAAATTATTTAACAAATTTTTTTTCTTTGCGGAGCTATAAAATGCAAATTTTTTCCGAGTGAAAACGAATCCGAGACCAATTATTATGGCGCACACAATGGAGAAGTTTGTACTTTTTACAAATTATTGTCCACAACATTTCTCGATTGCGCCGTCCGCAGCTAGTTTTACGAACAGAAGTGCAAACTAAAATTGTTAATGATACAGGAAATAAAAGAACACGTTTGTATATTCAAATCTGAACAAACGAGTTTGTCACTTATTTAATAAATTTCAGTGGAGCGAACTGCAAACAGTGGAGCGAAACATTATGAATTACCAAAAAAAACCACTTAATAATTTATTTTTTTCGTATCTCCAAAATGTTAATTTTTTTCGGGCTGAAAATGAGAATCCGGGACCATTTATAGCCCACAGGTGAGCGGGAAATTATCAATTACCAAAAAACCATTTAACCCAATTTTTTTCCGGTGCCTATAAAATGTGAATTTTTTCGCACCAAAAACAAATCCAAGACCAATTGTTATGGCGCACAGCGTACAAAAAAGTTTACATCTTACCGTCCACAAATGTCCACAATTATCGATTTGTTAATTTTTAAAGTACAAACTAAAATTATTAATAACACGGAAAATAAAAGGGCAGGTTTGTATATTCAAACCTAAACAAACAAGTTTGTCACTTATTTAACAACATTATTTTTACGGAACTTCGTATTCCGATTTTACGACATTATTTTTTATTGGGCACAGTGGAGCAGGACATTGTTAATTATCAGAAACAAGCCATTTAACAATTTTTTTCAGGCTTATCTGAATGTGACTTTTTTCGGGCCGAAAACCAATGCGTTACCAATTGTAGTTACCAAATAATCCACAGTCGAGCGGTAAATTGTTAATTACCAAAGAAAAAAAACTATTTCGATCGAAGCGGAAGTGAGACACAAGAAGTGTCTCACTTCCGCCTCGATCGAAATATTTTCCACACAGGAACAATAATTCGCATACAGAATTTCGTCGTAATCGCGTGCGGGGCAAAGCGAAGGATAACCGAGTGGCGAACGGATAATCGATCGTGCAACAAGCCGCGAAAATTCCCTAGCCACTTCCTCCTTTAACTGTCGCCCAGTCTCTATCTCACGCCCGGTTCCGTTTCCGCGTTATGATCATAAAGTTCGCCTGTGTCACGCAGCAGGTTTGGACCGCACAACGTGAGCACCGAAAACACGTGCCTTCGTGTGACGACTCGGACAAGGAAAATAATACCGACATAAGTGACGATTCTATATCCAAGATATTATGTACTGAAACCTTACTGCCCAGCCAAAATCCCCCCTCATTGCATTAACTCGCTTTCCTCTCAACAATAGAAACGAAGACAAAATTATAATAAAAAATAAAAATTGAAGCAACACCGTTGTCACTGGAAGGACAAGGGGCCGAAATTACCGTTCTAAGTCTGCTAGCCTCAAATAAAGTGGACGTAGAAGAAGAAGACAAAGACGCAGAAGAAGAAGCGGAAGACGAAGAGAAGGCGTCGTGTGACGACTCGGACAAGGAAAATAATACTGACCTAAGTGACGATTTTATATCCAAGATATTAAATATTTATTTGATTTAAATAAATATTTATTTTAATTAAGTAAATAGTTACTTAAATGAAATAAATATGTATTTAAATCAAATAAATATTTTACTTAATCTTAATAGGGTAAAAGTGGGGAATATGGCCCGGTCCATATATCATTGATTTACGTGTTAATCGATGTGGGCCATATTCACCACTTTTCCCCTAAACGGTGGCCGTCAAATAAATTTTTTTTCTGGGTGTGCAGCCTTACCGCCCAACAAAAATTCCCTCTTATTGCATTAAGTCGCTTTCCATTGAACAATAGAAACGAACGAAAAATTATTATAAAAAAAAGAATAAATAAAAGCAACACCGTCATCATTGGAAGGACAAGCGACCGAAATTTCCGTTTTACGTGTGCTCGCCTTATATAAAGTAGACGTAGAAGAAGAAGACGACGACGCAGAAGAAGCACAAGACGAAGAAGAAGGCGTTGTGTGATGACTCGGACAAGGAAAATAATACCGACCTAAGTGACTATTGTATATCCAAGATATTGTGTACTGACCCAGAAAAAAAAATTATTTGACGGCCACCGTTTATTACGATTAAGTAGAATATTTATTTGATTTAAATGAATATTTATTTTAATAATTAAGTAAAAAGTTACTTAAATGAAATAAATATTTATTTAAATCAAATAAATATTTTTTCTGGATGTGCAGCCTTATCACCCAACCAAGATTCCCCCTTACTGCACTAACTCTCTTTCCATTCAACAATAGAAACGAAGAAAAAAATTATTATAAAAAATAAAAGCAACACCGTCGTCACTGGAAGGACAGGGGACCGAAATTTCCGTTCTACGTGCGCTCTCCTTATATAAAGTGGACGTAGAAGAAGAAGACGAGGACGCAGAAGAAGAAGCAGAAGACGAAGAAGAAGGCGGGTGTCGCCGACGATGCGACGCTCCCTCACGCGTTCCGCGGCTTTCTTAATTATCATCTGTCTATCTCACGGCATTAGGGTAGAGAGAAGAGGGAGAGTGCGAGGAGAGAGAAGAGCGCGAGCGAAGAAACGGTCGGGGGTGAGGAGCGAGGAGGAGGCCGAGGAGGAGGAGGAGAAGAGAACGCGCGAGGCGAGTCTGCGAGGGCGAAGCGCGGACCGAGCTGCGAAGAGGAGAGAGCGAGAGGGTCGAGGGATGTATAGAAAGAGAGAGAATAAATGAAGGGAGAGTGAGAGAAGCCGGCGCGCTTCTTACTCCGCCCAGCATCCAAGATGGCGTTCACAGTGCGGGGCTCCCCTCGTCATTAAAATCAATAATTAAAAAATACATCCGCGTGCACGACGACGCCGGGCACCTTCGCCTTTTCTAGAACGCGACGCCGCGCGGCCTCGTGACGACGACGACCGTCCATCCCCTCCTCCATCCCCATTCTCCGTTACCAACTGAGAACCACCGAACGAGCGTCGTGCATTATCGCGGGGGTGTGTTTTCCTAGCCGTACGTATAGCTAGGTGGTACCGGTTCGCGATCGACTCGTGCGTCGCGAAGCATCCACGAGATAAATTTAAAGGAGGAAACTGGACACCTCAGATGGACGCTTATCGAAATTTACTTAATTGTAGACGGAAATAAGGATTTCGGAAAAAGTACCGAGTCACATGATAAATTTCGAGCGGGCAGCAATTGTACAACAACGCCGCGATTGGCGATATGCGATATTTTCGCGGGAGCGATCGCAAACGCGGGTTCCCAAAATTTTGCACGTCTGAGGGCGAATTTCGTGGATAAAATTAAGAATTTTGTGGATTAAATCTGAGAATTCAGTTCAATTTTTTTTATGTATGTAGGGTAAAAGTGGTGAATATGGCCCACCTCAATTAACACGTGAATCAATGATATATGGACCGGGCTATATTCCCCACTTTTACCCTATGCATAAGAAACATTTGATCGATATAAAATACCGGCAAAACTTACGAGCGTAAAACAAGCGGTTCGCGATCGCGACGCATCTACTCGATAATAAAGAAAGAAACCACTGGACATCTCGCATAGACACTTATCGAAATCTACTTAATTGTAGACGGAGAGAAGGATTTCGGAAAAACTACCAAGTCAGATGGTTAATTTCGAGCGGGCAGCAATTTTACGCCAACGCCACGATTGGCAATATGTGATTTTTTCGCAGGAGCGATCGCAAACGCGGATTGCCAAAATTTTGCGCATCTGGGTGAGAATTTCGTGGATAAAATTATGAACTTTGTGGATTAAAACTGAGAATTCCGTTCAATTATTTTTTTATGTGTGTATGCATAACAAAAATTTTATCGATATAAAATACCGGCGAAAATTACGAGCGTAAAACAAGCGGTTCGCGATCGCGACGCCACTGATTACTATATTTTCTGGGATGACGAACTTGTATTCTAGCAAAAATTGAGGGATATTCGGGTAATATCCGCGATAGCGAAAATAACCATATTTGCTAACATAATGTGTTAAGTTTAATGCGAATATTTGCCAGGATGTGGCTGTGGTTCCCATATACTCGAAAGTTCTGACGGTTTTTACCAGATTTATGATAATTTCGATCAGATCCTTGTCTCAGAGTATGGGCTACATTCTTTGGTGTCTGAGTTTAGCTCATTGAATGGAATTTATTCCATTCTGTGGGCTACATTTTTCCCAACGGCTGAATTTTAGCTGACGGAATAAAATTCATTCCATTCTGTGTCTAATGGCTGAATTTTAGCTCCTGCAATGGAATTTATTCCGGTCCGTGGGCTGAATCTTCCAATGGCTGAATTTTACCTCACGGAATAAAATGTATTCAATTCTGTGTCTGATCGCTGAATTTTAGCTTCTGCAATGGAATTTATTCCGGTCCGTGGACTGAATGTTCCAATGCCTGAATTTTCACTTATGAAATCGAATTTATTCCATTCTGGGGACTAAATACTCCAACAGTTAAAATTTAGCTCATACAATGGACTTTATTCCATTTTGTGGGCTAGATTTTTCAATTACCAAATTTTAGCTCCCGGAATGGAATTTATTCCAATCTGTGGGCTAAATTTACCAATAGCTAAAATTTAGCTCATGGAATCTAATTTATTCCATTCCGAGGCCTAATTTACCAAAAGCTCAACTTTACCTCATGGAATGAAATTTACTCCATACCGTGGGTTACATTTCCCAATGGCTGAATTTCAGCTCAAGAAATGAAATGTATTCCATTCCGAAGGCTAGATTTTCCAACGGGCGAATGTTAACTCATAGAATAAAATTTCTTCCACTGTACGTGCTAGACATAGTGAGTCGGTACCAGCCGGTCCCCAACCGACGAATCCCAAATTATTCACATATAAAT
The DNA here is from genome assembly GCA_030522725.1 of Ichneumoninae sp. B BG-2022a. Lineage (NCBI taxonomy): Eukaryota > Metazoa > Arthropoda > Insecta > Hymenoptera > Ichneumonidae > Ichneumoninae sp. B BG-2022a. The sequence continues at coordinate 11,385 of JAPYZD010005993.1, read as the reverse complement.
AAACGATGCCAAAAAAAAAATTAACAAAATCCTCTAATTTACAATATTCCTCGACGAATTGATTTACCTGCAGATACTTTGCACGACGCAGAGTGAGAACTCGACGAGCGTAGAGGTAACGTCAGCCCGTAAGAGGGACGCGTCCGCCGGTGCAATAAACTTCCATTATACAGGATAATTAACGCACTGCGAAGTCCCGGGAAAGAAAAATGGCTGCTGGGTTCTCGAACGAGGAGATTATCCCCGTACGAGTTCGGGTCTTCGGTTATAGAGAATAGCGAGTGGCCGTAGTGTAGAAAGTGTATGGGTACGTGTTCGCCGAGGCCATCCGGAGAACTTGTCGAAGAAGGTCCGAGGGGGGGAGGAGTGTCGAAACGACCATACAGTACCTACATTATATTATGGTCTCCAGGCTGGCCTGTGCGGAAGAGAAGCTCGTGCGTACCGGAGGATTCACGCTGGGTACAACAACCACCGCATTGCCGAGTGCAGAGTACCGTCGTGAAGAGCTCCCGAGGGTCGCGTCCAACGGTACAGGTGCCCCCGTCCCAACTGGGATGCAGGTGTATTATACTTCGATGTTTAAGTACGTGTAAACCGGGACGAGCCGCGACACAAAGCAATGGAATATAAGAATTCATTGTAAACCCCTCGATGACTCATAAGGTACTTACAGGAACAAAATACAATGTGGAAAAATATCCTTACGGTATGTCAACGGTCCGAGCCTCGAAGATCCGAGTATTGAAATCATTCTCATCGAGGAGGTCGAACCGATCCAAATTCTTCAAAAGTAATTCATATGTAATACAATGTAATAAACAAACATGAAAGTCTGTCGAAAATTTCCGAACTCTAGTTAAATTGTTTTGCAAAATCCATCGCACAAAAGATCCGAGTATTGAAATCGTTTTCATCGAAGAAGTCGAACTGCTCTAATTTTTTTTAGTAGTTCATGTATAATGAAATATGATAAGCAAACATGAAATTCTGTCGAACATTGCCAAATTCTAGTTAAATTGTTTCGCTAAATCCATCGCACAAAAGATCCTGGTATTGAAATCATTTTCATCGAAGAAGTCGAACTGCTTAAAATTTTTTTAATAGTTCATGTATAATGCAATGTAATAAGCAAACAATTCAAATAATTCACCTCTCCACAATATTTTTAAATACTTCGCGCAGAATACAATACAATAAACAAACATGAAAATTCGAAAATTGCCAAACTAGTTAAAATTGATAAAAAAAACCATCACAGTGCATTTAAAGCGTGAAACTTTCTAAAACCGATTTTTTACATTCGTCACTAATTTTCCTCCGACCTCCCGAATGTTCCGACAATCGCCCGAACACAAAATCGTCCGCCGCCGATGCCCGACGTCCCCTGGAAAACCGATTTTTCCACTATTCCAAGAAAACACGCGAGAATAATAGTGTTTCTCGAGGAACAAAAAAAAAAACAATAAAAAAAAACCTCAAGAATATAATTGGATGATGGGAGTGTCACGCAGGTGAGTACGGAGTAACGACAAATAGGCAGGTTCGCACGTTGATCAGGATGAGAGGACAGGAGCACGTCGGCGTATAGGAGCGAAGATAGAGGCGCGCGGTTTTGCCGCGGCTCTCTCGTGGGAGAGCGTGGTGAACACGAGCGGACCAGGAGGGAGCGAGGCCGCAAGGGGGGCGGGGTGGGGGGGGGAGTAAAATATCCCGACGGCGTACGCGAGGGAAAGAGTTGCGCCCGGTCGGACCGGACCGAGAGAAAAGAAGATGGAAGTACGCGGGCGGCGAGCGATAAAGAAACGTCGAGAATAAAGCTCGAGGAGAGGGGGTCCGGTGGGCTGGTACCCCCGCGGTTGGAGGTGGCCAAAGAGGTGGGACTCCTCGGAGGCTTCGACGACCTCTCTCCGGCTCGCTCCTGCTTTTGCTTCGTCGCGGTTCCCTTCCAGTGGCGAGTACGCGGAGGCAGTCTCTCAACGCGATCGCTCGCGCAGTGTGTGAGCGAAAGGTCGATTATATTCGTTTTCAAATCGTAGCCTAGCATCGCAAACGCCACGGCCCAATTACAGTTATTACCAAAAGTACCAAAAAGAGAGATTTTTTGTTATCAAGATCGACGCCGAATCAGTGCAATTTTTCCGAGGTGCTTCGATGCCATGTGACGGTGAAGGGTGGTAAATAGTAATTCATTTTTGTTTTATGGAAGATCAAGAAAAAATTTTTATTTATATAATAAAAAAAAAATGAGTGGTCAGAATCGGCGGGCCGAGTGTCGCAGCGTCAGTGCCGAGTGCTCGATGCATCTGACTCTGTAGCCGTGGCGGGATTTCGTGCCCCCGAGGAATCGGAGAGGAAGGGGAAGATTTCGGAGGGTCGGGGGTGGGGGTTGGTTCTTCGGCACAGGTGAGCGCGCGCGAGGGATGACCACCGGTTCGCACACACGAGCGCGGACACACAGTTCCTACAACCCTGTGCGACACGTGCTCGCTCCGTGAGTCTTTCCGGCCCGCGAAGTTCGGGAGGCCTCGAGTACGGCTTATCGCGGATGACACGAGGAGGGAGTCGTTAGTTCGACGGTGCTCGCGAGGACGGAAGGCGAGAGTGTGTACGTTCGGAGTTTATCGCCGATTCGAGGGGGAAGTTACAGCGCCGCACGGTGGAAACGCCGAGGATTTCCGTCGGGATTCTTTGAAAATGCTTCCGAGAGTTGGATGCGAGCACAATTGCCGAAAGGGATGAGGAGGGCGGAGGGTAAGGATGGGATTTCGATGAGAATCGTCGGTGGAAAATTTATCGGCGTCGAGACCGCTGGTAACGTCGATGTAACACTCACTTGACCCGCGGCCAAAATTTTTTCGTTCTTTTCTGTGTTGTGAAAGAAAATTGATCGTTGTTACGGTGCCGTATGTGAGATCGGTGAAAACGCGCGGGGTGGAAACGGAAGACGTGCGTCGGGGTCGGAAGGATTAGAAGATTCGAGGAACTTTGGCGAACGACCAGAGAACGCCTCGCCACTGGACGCAGCCCGAGGACACACCGTACGAGATTAACAGGTAGAGAACAATACTAATTCAATATCTCGGAACCCTCGTTGGCTTTGTAACCTTTTTTCCGCACTAATCCCCGCTCGGTTGACTCACCCTTTCGGTCGCCCTCGCCCTTGGGCGGACGCATCGGGCGCTCTAAGGGAAACGTCGTATGCAGGTGTAATATAAAACTGTACGGTTCTAAGATCGACCGGACAATTCTCCAATACTTTATGGTACCACCATGGTAGGCGCGTTAAAATTTTTTTTTTAAATGGCAGAATTTCGCCGACTTATTTTTGTACGGGTAATTTTTTTTTACTGTAGACTGTTTTGATTGATATAAAAAAGGCTATACCTCTAAAAACGTATATAGTGCTAACATAAAAAAAAAATTATAAATAAAATAAGTTGGACAAACTTCGCTAACGATAATTTGTTTTCTTCGATCTTATATAAGAAACTATTACTCCAAGAGCGACCGAGCGATTCTGCACGCCCATGTAACACTATACTATAAATACACAAAAAAAATTAAATGAAAAAGAATTGTTTCTATAATCTATCTTACATAACAAACTATTACTGCCCGATCGACCGAGCGATTCTTCACTCCCACGAATTACTGTAATATAAATATGTAGAAAACAGAAATCAGTTGGCCAAACTTCACCAACGGTAATTGTTTTTTCTGTAATCTATCTTACATAACAAACTATCACTCCAAGAACGACCGAGCGATTCGTCACTTGCACGTTCCACTATAATACGAATGCAAATATGTAGAAAAATGAAAAAAAAATTAGTTGGCCAAACTTCGCCACCGGTATTTTTTTTTCTACAATCTATCGTACATAAGAAACTATTACTCTAAGATCGACCCAGCGATTTTTCACTCCCACGCATCACTACAATACAAATATGCAAAAAAAATGACTTGGCCAAACCACCAGTAATTTTTTTTTCTTGCCAATGTACCTTACATAAGAAACTATAACCCCAAGATCACCCGAGCAATTAGTCCTTCCCACATAGTCCTATAATATAAATATGCCAAAAAAAATGGCTTGGCCAAACCACCAGTAATTTTTTTTTTGCCAATATACCTTACATAAGAAACTATTACCCCAAGATCACCCGAGCAATTAGTCCTTCCCACATAGTCCTATAATACAAATATGCAAAAAAAAGGTTGTCCAAACCAGTAATTTTTTTTCCACGATGTATCTTGCATAAGAAACTATTACCCCAAGATCGCCCGAGCAATTAGTCCTTCCCACATAGTCCTATAATATAAATATGCAAAAAAAAAAGAAAAATCAGTTGGCCAAACACCGCCACCAATATTTTTTTTTCCCCAATCTATCATACACAAGAAACTATTACTCCAAGATCGCCCGAGCGATTCTTCACTCCCATGTAACCGCTACATAAACACTTAAAAAAAAAAAATAAGAAAAAAATAAGAAATCCCCGAGAATCTCGCGTGTGCCCCGATACGTAAATAATTATAACAATTGGTCGTGCAGTGGGTGCGTGTCTCGGTGGAATCTTATGCCGGTGTGGAGTTAAGGTACGAGTGGTTCGAGGGAGGCGAGAGAGAGAGTCCGCCGCACGAGGACGTATATAGGAGGATCGCGCGTACGGCGCACACACGTTTACCCGAGGCGCGAGCGAGACAGGATCGGCTCGGCAGTGTGGCACGGTCGAGCGGCTGAGGGGTTGGTTTCTCAAAGTGGTAGGAAGGGTAGTTCGCGGTCCGCGGATGTTGGTCGCCAGGGGGGAAAAGCGGGGGCGGGTTTAAAGGAGCGAGACTCCGGTGAGAAGGTGGGAGAGAGACTTTCCGAGCGCCTTCCACCTCCGTCGAGGATTCTCGTCGTCCTGCTCCACCGTCCCCCTCCGCCCGACTCCTCGCTCTCCCTCGGCCCCGTCGGCTCCGCTCTATCCTTCTCGGTTCCGCGGCCCCGTGCGTCCCCGCGTACGCCGTGGCGGCGTGGTTGGGCAGTGGGGGATTCTTAGGAGGGGCGCCTAACGTCACGGCGCATTCACTCACCGGCCGTCGCCGACGCCGTTGTGCCCGCCAAACGCAACTTTATCGCCACGGTCAGTGTGTTTTCTTTTCATTTCTCACCGCGATTCGTCGCAGATTGTCATTTTATTTTTCTCCACCCCCTCTTCCAACGTCGTCGACGATCATTTTTTCCGCGAAGATTATTCTTACCTGACCGAACCGTCGAGACCAGTGTCGTTCCGACTTTCGTTGCCAATCAGAGGCTTCGATGTTTTCCCCTCGATCACGTGGTGAAACAACGCAGTGTGTCTCGTCCGTGGATTCGGTGCGTTTGTCGAACGGAAGTGTGCGCGAAATAACTTGTGACGAAACCGAATGGTAACAGTGTGAGTTGTCCAAATGGGTGTCGCGAGGACAGTGAATCGACGATAAATCGCGGGTTGGATAAACGACGATATGGCCCGATGATCGAGGGACCAGCTGGTCGCCGGCGCGCGCTGCGCTGGCCCGTCGAGTCTTTGTCTGTAAAAAAAAAAAACATAACACGAGGGGGAAGGTGCACGGAAGTTTGCGCGCGCGAAATCTTGCCACGCGACTCTCTGCACGGCTCGATTGTTTCTCGGAAACGAGATAAACAGTGCTCGTCGACGACCTAGAATTTTACATATCCGGGTTTATTACTCTACCGCACAAACCGGAGGGGGGGGGGTAATTAATTCGTATAGTTTGATCGATTCCGTCGGCACAGTGACGGGAGAGAGAACGGGATGGTTACATTACATCAGTACGAGTCACGTTCGAATAAACGATAAACGGACAAATCATACACGACTCCCCCCCCCCCCCCCCCCCCCCCCCCCCCCCCCACGACCCCCGGGCTCGCCTGTTACAGAATTCCTCGTTGTCGTCGCGTGCAAAGAAAAATCGCTCGTTCCTCTTCCTTCGTCAAATTCGATGTATACATATATATATATGTGTGTGTATATGGCTATGTGTATAACATACACATAATTTGTGTATACACATACGTAAATAAGAATTTGGAGAGTTAAGTACACGCACGCATGAGCCGAAAAACTAATAACAACGTACGGTCGAAAGTCGTCCTGAGAGAGACGTAAGCAAGGGCGAAGAAAAATCGTTCCTCAAATTCTATGTATACATATGTATATGTATATATGGATGTGTGCAGCAAAGTACGTAAATGAGAATTTGGCGAGTTAAACAGTAAACGCACGCATGAGCCGAAGAACTAATAACAACGTATTAAAAAATCGTCGGGGCGAAGAAAAATCGGTCGTTTCTCTTCCTTAGTCAAATTCGATGTATACATGTGTGTATGTTTATATGGATGTGTGTATAACACTTGTGTATGTGTGACGTACGTAAATGAGAATTTGGCGAGTTAAACAGTAAACGCACGCACGAGCCGAAGAACTAATAACAACGTTCGTTAAGAAATCGGCGGGACGAAGAAAAATCGGTCGCTTCTCTTCCTTTATCAAATCCGATGTATACATGTGTGTGTGTGTTTATGTGGATGTGTGTATAACACTTATGTATGTGCGACGTACGTAAATGAGAATTTGGCGAGTTAAACAGTAAACGCACGCATGAGCCGAAAAACTAATAACAACGTACGTTCGAAAATCGCCGGGGACAGAAACGTAAGCAAGGACGTCGAGCCGCGCGCTCGGTGTGTGTTTCTTTTTTTTCTACGCTCGTTAGAGGCCGAGCTCTCGCACTCTGCGGAACGTCGGAGAGGACACGTGTTAGTTTGACAACAAAGTTCCGCGGAGCGAGTTTTCGAGCGGGCGCACCGTGACGCGGCGGAGGCTTCTCGAAGCGTCCGCGAGTTTCGCGCGCATTTTTAGTTTTTTTTTTTTTTTTGTACTTACGCGCTGTAAATTTAGAGGCTCGAAAATTTCATTGTCCTGGCCGGTGACGCGTCGAGAGACTCGGCTTGGACGCTCGGCGAGGGTTCGTTCGTGTTACGTGGAGAGAATCGCACGACAAAGGCTACGCGCCGGTGTTACATGAACGATCTGGATATATTTGTAGACGTTTTACGCTTCCCCGTCAAGCTCCGGGCCGTGCGACTGGAACGACACGCCGGCTCGCCGACAGTCGTGGAATAAAATAAATCCTTTGCGAAACGTCAACCGAGAAATATCAATTCGCTTTTCACGCGACGATGTGAGAAATAATTTAACCCGTTAATGGTCACTTTATTGGCTCTCGCCTCTCCTGCGAATGCGCGTACACTGATAAGAAAGTACAGTTGAATCAACTAAGATTCGGGCAGGGACGTTCAAATTAATATTTAGTTGGTCGAACAAAATATTTTAATGACTCAAAAATATTTTGGTGAAATCGCCCAACAAATCGTTGAACTAACCAATTTTTTGGCTGTACCGACAAAATATTTAGTTGAACGTCCCTGCCCGAATCTTAGTTGATTGAATCGTATTTTTTTTATCAGTGTACACACAGAATAAACATTTATTTGATTAAAATAAATATTTATTTTAATTAAGTAAATAGTTAACTTAAATGAAATGAATATTTATTAAATCATATAAATGTTTTATTTAAATCAAATAAATATTTTATTTAAACCAAATAAACGGCGGCCGTCAAATAAATTATTTTTTTAGGTGTAATCGGTCCGCTCGCCGTTGTGGATCTGTAAAAAAAGAGGGGAAAGAATATTTGAAAAAAAACTGGGGAGAAGAAACCTTTAATAACGAAATTTAACGGGTTGTGATCGCACATCGGCGACCGATGGTGAATCAGAGCACCATTGGGACTTGGAGAAAGCGTATGGCCGGATACGGCACGACAATTTTTTTTTAGACGATCTCTTTTACTTTCCGTTGTCTCGCGAATAATCGAACACGTGCGATTTCTCATGGATGAAATTTGACGATAAAAAAAACACTAGACCGCAAGGTTTCGTGACCCGTTACTATCCTAATTACCGCCCGACGATTTTACCCGCAATCTCAAGATCGACGGATGAATAAAACGTTTTTTATTATTATTTTTACAGAGACACGGTTAAACGGGCGGGAAAAGACCGGAGGAAGGACGACCGAACTGATCGACGGGGAGGAAGAGAAATTCGATCATCGAGGACAGTGCGAATGTGAAAATTAAAGAAAAAATTAACGCAAAGTGTTCGGATCGGTATCGGAGGAGAAAACGAATTGATCGAGAATTATTTGATATAAAAAATTTAGTCAAAGTGGATGGAAGAACCGGCGAGATTCCCACATTCGGTTCGTTCACGTAGGATTTACGTTTGCCCGAAGAGATTTCGTGAAACAAATAATAAACGAGCGTCAGGACGAGCCGAGGGGGCAAGGTGGCTCCGTGGTCCAGGCTGAGACCACCGTCGACGCCGCCGTCACATTGGACGAGGAGAAAAAAAATGTCGAGCGCCGCGGAAAGTCCCGACGCTACAATGGCACTTCAGTCGCATTACTCGCTGCGATGGAACAACCATCAGGCCCACATACTGCAGGCCTTCGAGGCTCTCCTGCACGCCGAAATTCTCGTCGACGTCACACTCGTGTGCTCCGAAACGAGCCTCAGGGCGCACAAGGTCGTCCTAAGTGCCTGCAGGTGAGAAATCATTAGTCAACTAAATATTTCCTCCATCCTCCTTTATCGATACCATAAAACGGTAACACAATTGCCTCGGAGAATTTACAACCCAGTCTTTCGCTTACCAATATCAGTATAATAACTATTATAATAGTAAAGTCAAAATATATTTTTATTTTATTTTACATCATTTTACTTTATTTTATGGATTTTACATTTTACGACCAATGTACATTAGATCGTAATTTCGAGCTCTGAATTCAAAAATTCAGAACAATAAATTACGATGCGGCAATTCGAGTTATTAAAAATGAAAGTAACTTATTTTAACGAGTAATACATGACTATATTACAATTTAGTAATTATTATGAATTATTACTTATCAATGATTGTTTATTAATGACTATTCGACGATTCAAATTGCAGTCCGTTTTTCGAGAGGATATTCGCCGAGCACCCCTGCAAGCATCCGGTGATAGTGCTGAAAGACTTTCCCGGTCGTGAGGTAGCGGCCCTGATAGACTTCATGTACCGCGGCGAGGTGCGAGTGGGAAGGGAAGAATTGCCGGGTCTGATGAGAGCGGCGGAGAGTCTGCAGGTACGTGGATTAGCGTCATCGGAGCCGAGACCGGCGAGTCCACCGGAAACACCGACGACGGATTTGCTGGGTGAGCCATCGACCCCCGAGGGCGCGAGACAGGGAAGTCCCCCGGTGGAGGAGGACAATCTCGAGACAACGGCGACGAGGATAGACTCGCGGGGCGGCATACTTCAGAGGGAGCACCGGTTGCCGCACATGGGACACCTTAATTTTTCCGTGCGGGATCTGAGGGAGCTGTGCGGTTCGCCGCTGATGCCGAGGAGAAAGCAGGCGCGACCGAGAAGAAGATCCGGCGAGCTGGTCGCGCAAGATCTGAGCAGACCTCACCCACCGCCGAGTCTCAGTCCGCCGAGCGGTTTGAATCTCTCGGGCGCGAGTCAGCAGAGGCAGGAGTCGCAACAGCAGAGCACCTCCTCCTCGAGCGCCACGCCTAGCGCTAACAACAACAACAACAACAACAACAACCACAGCAGCAACAACAACAACAACAACAACCATCAGAGTCAGCAGCGCGAGGACATAGCGGAGAATCTCTCCCTGAAGAGGTCGCACTCGCCAGCTTCGCCCTCCGACCACCAGAGTCGCATAAAGATGGAGCGGGACCCAACGAGCAGTCCCCGATGTTCGCCGCTGACCGGCACGAGTCTTCATCCGGACGGCAGTCTCCAGGATCTCCCGGCGGGCGGTCTCTCGGCGATGTCGGCCCTGTCGCTGACACCGCCGCACCATCACAGCGAGTACCTGACGAGCCTCGGCCAGCTCGCGGCTCAGTGGCTCCCGAATCACCCGAGCCAGTTGCAAGCGAGCCAGGCGGCGCACCACGCGAGGGAGGGCAGTCCTCAGCAGCACGGTCGCAGCCAGCACAACCCTTACCAGCAGCAGCAGAGGGAGTCCCAGCAGTGTCGCGAGCAGCAGGAGCAGCACAGACAACAGCAGGAGCAAGAGTCGTCGTTGCCCCCCATAAGATCGGTGGCAGTTTTCCCGATGGACGGCATGTCGCCGGTCGGCGGTGCGGGCAGTTTGTTTCCTCACGGCGGAGGCCTCGATCGGGGAACCCTCCTGGCCGATCTTCACGACAGCTTCAAGCCCGAGACGCTTCACGGTCTCTTCGGCGGGGCGAGCCTCGGTCATCACCCGGGAAAGAAGCTGAAGAAACACCGGAGCGAGAGCGGCGGCGCCCGGAGATGGGCCGATCACGGCCGCGGCGGAATGCCCATCGGCAGACCCAAGGGCCAGCACAGCGCGCCGCGCGGCGGGCCACCCAGGTCCTGGACAAACGCCGAGCTCACGATAGCCCTTCAGCACGTATGGAACAAGCAGATGACGACGTCGCAGGCCAGCCGAATGTTCGGCATACCGTACAACAGCCTGCTGATGTACGTACGTGGCAAGTACGGCAAGAGCCTCAAGCTGGAGCAACTGAGGAGGGACTGCACCGGGGCGACGACCGGCGAAGTCATGAACTCCCTGAACAACAACGTCAAGGCCATTCAGGGACCCCCGCCGATGAGCCATCCCCTCGCCGGACTGCCCCATCCCGGCGACGAGGGCAACTTTCCTCATCATCCGTTGCTCGGCGGAAATCTGCCCCAGGGTTTCTTCCCGGACTACAGCGCCGCGTTTCCGGTACCGGTGAGTATGGTCCATCTGCTGCCGCCGAGCGAACAGAAAGCCCTCGAGTCCTCGACGAATCCCGGCGGCGGCAGCAACGCCCCGGGCAGTTGTCCGCCCGGCAGCGGGAGCAGCGTCATCGGCTGTCCGACCGGCAGCCCACCGGGCAGCGACATGGCGCACGGAAGTCGCACGCCCTCGCCGTCGGACAACATCCACAATCACGAGACCTCGTCGTCGTCGATGCCACCACAGGCGCCGCAATCGGCACCCGCGTTGCTCCAGCAGAACGGCTCCGATTGAGGGACGATCGCGAGGATCTTTGGAGAGCCATACGAGGGCGGCTCGATGAGACGAGCCAAGGGGATGATACCTGCTCCGCTGTGTCGCATCGACTCTGGCGGATAACTTGATAATACAAACAAAATCGGAGGAAACACACGCCAAGGTCCGAGAGTCGAAGAGAGAAATTTCCAAATCGACGATTCAATGTCTTCTTCCTCGTTAAAAAAAAAAAATAGAA
>JAPYZD010005992.1:0-14951 GCA_030522725.1 Ichneumoninae sp. B BG-2022a | reverse complement strand
TCTCTCCCTCTCTGCCTCTCTCCCTCTCTCCCTCTCTCCCTCTCTCTCTCTCTCTATCTTTATCTTTTTCACCCGTGTGGTTTTTTTCCCCACTCTCCTCAAACGCTCGCTCGGCCGCTTCCGAGTATCATATAAATTAGATCCAATTAGACCTTCGGAACTCGACACATTGGATGTACTCGTTCTATTCACACATACACACACTCGCTGTCTCTATCGTGCTATCGATTTGGGCCATAATTATTACCTCTGCCAGGATAGGAAAGCTATATGGTTACACACAGAGAGACATCCATCAACATTTTTCGAAAGATACAAAATATTTCAAGCTAGTGAGTGTTGGGTCTTGAAGCTTCTCTCGAAAGAGATTTAAGATCCATCCGCCAATGGTGCGACCAGGCAAAGTGGAAGGGGTGAAAGGCCTCGCGGGCAATTCTCGTTCCTCTGCAAACTGCGACGTAGGGAACAGGAGGGGTAGGGGAGAGGAGAACCCAGTGATGTAGAGTGGGCCGTAAATCCTCCGACGCTGACGCAGCCCCGGCTATATCTCAAAAGTTATCCAATTTGTGTTAAAATAGCATTCAGCCGCGGTGCTGCGGATACGAGAAACTTCCACGGCACACTACTAAACTATACCTTTTACCTTTCGTTCTTTCTCTGCGCTCTCACTCCTCTGCTCTTTGGAAGAAATACACGTATGACAAGACTCCCTCGCACTCCGTTATAACCATCACCGCGTGATACGAAATTTTTATTGATCCTGAATACATAACTGTTTCATTCGAGCAACTCCGAAAATTCTTGCATAATTTACTACACATTATTTAAATACATTCGTCCAATGGTCGACCATCGTTCACTCACACCTGACTTATTTTCACAAATGAAATAAACGAATCTATCTATCTAACGTTCAGGTTGAAAAGATATAGTTGGATGTGTTAGAAAAATAATGTAAATAAAATAATGTCGCATCACGTATCGGTGATGCGACATTGACAGTACACCTTACGTGGCAGAAAGATGATGATAGAAGAGGAGCAAGACCGATGGTTTTAGTGAAATACTAAGTTATGGCGCTTTGTTACAGTTCGGCGTACACAAGTCCCCAGGGTTCATACTCGGCAATGAGCTCGGCGAGTCAGCAGCACGGGAGCCAGCAGCTCTTACTTTTACAGCAACACTCGCAGCATCAACACCAAGCTCAGGCTCAACAACAGCAACAACAACATCAGCAACAAGTCCAGATGCACCAACATATGCAGTACATGCATTCGCAGCAACAGCAGCAATTGCATTCGCAGCAACAACAGCAACAGCAGCAGATGCAGTACCGGAGTCCGACGGGTGGAAGTCCACCTGCACTGCAACCTAACGCTATACCGGAAAACAATAACACGACAACAAGCGAAGACAGTGACGACAGTACGCCTCATTCTGCAATGGTAAGTCGAATTTGATACATCCTATCGAAGAAAACAAAATGCTTTCATTAAATCTATATAGTGGTTGTGTCGCTGCATTCAATCGTATAAAATTATCCCACAATGATGCTGATATGTTTACAATATTTGAGGAGAAATAAATCGTACAGCCTAACACATAAATGCTAGAACGCACCTGAGGTTGACATACCGGACGTAGATGCATCGTTCTCTCCGATCGAGAACATTCAGTCGTTGTCCCGGGTACTTATCTCGATACTTTCATTTCGAGTTTGGCTCTGGCAGTCGAGGGCTCAGATGGGACACAGAGCAACGGGCTTCTATCTGGTCGTCGCTCTCCCAGTACCTACAACGCTCCCTTCGTGTTTCACAGCCTCTTTTTCTCATTATCTTGACTATTTAAAACCGGCCGGCTTTTCTTTTATCTCTGTCGGGCTTCTGCTGTATAGTATAGCCTTACAACAGTGTATTGATAAAAATTACTTTGAATAGGCGGTCTGAAAAACATCCTATACCAGCATTCGAGCGATTCTTCGTAAGCCGTAGATCATACTTGGTAAAAAAAACAGTATCCAGAATGAGCTAATAGCAGTAGCGTCACTGAGAATATGATGCGGTAAAGTCCGTGAGGAGATGAGCGTACGCGAGTAGTGAGTATATAGATTATAGAATCAGTGCGGCTGATTGGCTGAAATCGTTTCAATTACACCGCGGACGATTACCCACGCAACATGTAATGACCCAATGCGGCGTAATGAAGGTCGCGACCTTTCGGTAATACCTTCTTGCGCGTGCTTCGACTCCTGACGGACTGGCAAGCGCACGATAGAGTACGTAGCGCATAATTCATTCGATTCTCGAACTACCTTGCTGCCGGTATCACTTCGGACAAGTAGTGTAGAATGAACGAGGGGGGGAGGGGGGAGGGGGTATACGGAATGTTGGTACACGGACAAATGTCGACATAGCAAGGGGGAAAAAGGTAGAAGAAGCAGCTGTCACTCGACTCGTTGATAGATTTACTGTAACCTTGATGAGCGAGCAGTGATCAGTAATCGTCGAGTCTTTGCTCTAAGTTTAAACGTGGAAGTCATTAGAGGAGTAATTGAAACGTGGAAGTAATAGAGGGAAAGATCGGTGAGATAGCGTGTATCATTTCAATATGTATTCCGGAAATGGTCTCTTGAACGTATAATTTGCCCCGCTTTCCATTAATCTCTCGTGGTCCGGTTATCTAATATTAGTCGAACAATTGGCGTAAAGGGTATATCATAAGCTGCCAGAATTATATAAATGTCGAAATACCACCGTTTCCATTGATCGCTCCGGCAGCGCATTTCTCCCACGCAGCGTATATCGATCGGCGCGGCCTGTGGAGGGGGAAGCTATGGGGCATATGGGACAATTAGTATGGATGGGGGCATGCGCAACCTCGATTTTATTAAGTGTAATGCGCAGCCGGTCTCGCCGCTGTGAATGAAATAGAGGTTCTAGTGTATTTTGCAAAGGTATGATAATGTAGCGACTAGAGAAACAAATAATCAATATCGGGAGCACATAAAATCGTAGCGAGATTAGGGCCAAAATGAGTAAAAATTCAGTTTTTTTCGGTAAATTATGAAAAGATTTTGATCTTGACGTCCCATACTGTAATAAATACCGAGAGCCGTCGGTGTGTGTCTCTCGCAGCACAAGTCGTCGAGTTGGTAAATTATATAGACGCGCATACCACAAGCCGCACTCAAGACGTACCGTAATCGTAGTTTTACCACTATATTAACAACTTGGATGTCTCAACAATTATTTTTACTAATATCGTGAACTATTCAATTATGTTGACAGTTGGCCGGAATAAAACGACCATCACCGGAGCCGGCAGACGCGGTAATAAAGAATCAAAAGAAGCCCAAAGCTCAGAAAAAAAAGAAGAAGAGGGATCCGAATGAACCGCAAAAGTGAGTAAACTTTATTGTATAATGTATTCCATGACAATAATTTTGATGTTCCACGAGTACAGAGTGATACGGCCGCCATTATTCTTATCCAACGGAAGCATTGAGACTCCCCATGTCGTTTTCTATCACTCCCTGTGTTATCCGTAAACGAGTTGGACTCGGTATGAGAGAAATCGAGAACGAGCGAGATAGGAAATGGTCGATTGTTTCGCTTTAATGGAGTTACGGGAGAGGGCATGCCGGTGAGATGCTACTCTCTCAAAGTTATTACTGCTGTGAATTGGCAATTACGGTTATTGTTGCAACCCCGCAAATGTACAACATGGGTACAGCTGCGGGAACAAGCGGCCACATTACTACGTTGAAATAGCTTGTATCTACACGAATCCAAGGTAGTCGAAGCGTTTTCGCTTCGGGTTGAGTGCAAGCTGTAACCATCTCATTTCTCTGTATAGTCACACACATGCATACACACACACCCATATATATGTAGCAGGCAATTGTGACTCGGGGGCTTTGCGCCCTCGCTTTGGACTACGGAATTCAAAAACCGGAAATATGTCACTTTGACTCGAAGTTACATATTTCCGGTTATTTCGTTGATGAATGTATTTATTCAGTTATTTACATTTTTCTTTTACTTTGATCTTTGCAGACCGGTCTCGGCGTACGCGCTCTTCTTTAGGGACACGCAGGCGGCAATCAAGGGACAGAATCCGAACGCGAGCTTCGGCGAAGTATCGAAAATCGTAGCATCGATGTGGGACGCTCTTGATACTGAACATAAAAACGTGAGTCATTGAATACCGTACGCGTTACCTAATCATATATGCCAGAATAATGCTCAATGTAGTAAACTGTGGTTATTTAACAAGGCTGACTTAGTATATAAGACGGATATTTCCTTGCTAACTTCATTTATGCGCTCCCCATTAAAAACGGCGAGTGGATTTATATACAGTTTTCTAGAGTTCTACTACCTTAATAACGACAACGACGAATATTATGCGATAAAATACTTAAAGCGCGCAAATAATGATTAGGCGGGAACTGATAACGCAGTATTAATAATTGGTTATTAGATCTAGCCAAGTCACCGCTGGTCGTAAATGTATCGAACGTATTACGACGTATAGTATACGAGCAATAATCTTTTCCGATAAGTCAGCACACCGTGCACTTCGACCAACTTTCAAATTATCCATATAATAACAAATTATAATTACGTTAAATAGAATATTGCAACGTACAATATACAACGATATGGTTGACATAACGAAATTGATTGGATACATTTTTATAAAGAGCGAATCGTTACACCGCAGCAATCTCTGTTTAATATGAATTCGCGTGCGATTGAGGATACTATGTAAGGTTGACGGTAGAGAGTAATTTCCAAGCGCTCTCAAACTCAAATTTAACTGTGTATGTAGAGCGGGCCAGACTGGGGCTTGAGCTCGTAACTGTAGATGGAATCTTGATTAAATTCCCGGTTTCAGTTATTCCGAGATGCGGGAGGAGGGTTGTGTATTCGGTCGGCTTCTCCCGTCCGTGGTGATACCGCAAACGAGAACGAACTCGCGAGAACGAAGAAAAAGGAATTTAATTTTGTCGTCGCAGCTTTTGAGGACGATTATGACAGCGTCACGGACAACGACACTCTCTGCGAATACTGGCAACGACGTCGTCGCGCGTAATTACATGCGGCACTCGATTAATATCGTAATGAAAATTATGCATTCGGGCGTTGCGCTTATCAAGCACGTATCGTTAATTCAATTAAGAGCTTAACTGTGTAGGGTCACATCGCACAATACAATATCCAACTAGGAACATCGATGGAATATGGTCCATTTTTATTTACTCCCTGAAAACACACAGAAAAAAATGCTTGAAACAATAATAATATATTAGTCACTAATGCCTACAATATTATGCTTGATTCAGCATTCTTTTCTTTGGGTGAATGATTCAACGTTTCCATATGAGCAGGAACATGAAATGTTAAGCAAGTACATGATACAGCAAAGACTAGTTCTCGATTAATACTTTTTCCTCCATAAGAAGATACTAGCCCCGCTATTGATTTACAGCACCACACACTGATACCTTATTCTTCATCGGCAGCCCGCTCTGACGCCCGCTTCAATTTTTTTTTTTTGTTTTTTTATCTTTCCACTCAGATTACTATGAACGAGATAACTACGACTATAACCAACGATTTGTTTCCGGCCCAGAAATCATTTTTTTGTATGACAGACATTTGCCAAGATAAGAAGCGATAACAAACTCGTATTTCGAATGTGACGATATTGAACATCAGTGAAGCGCGGACCCTCGTTTAATTTACACAACGAGCGAGTTCAATAAAGAATAAGATAAAGAATATGAGGAGAGAAAAGCCGCAGTCAAGTTGCGCAACGGCAGAGCTCGCTGTTCTAAGCGATCATTAAATATATTTGGGACGTAGAGCTCGGGGTTGCGAACGACGTGATGCTATGTTTTATTCAAAGCACCCGTTGCCTCCGCAACAGTGGCCCCATTTTCTTCTCAGTTTCTCTTCGTTTTCTTTTATTATTATTATTATTATTATTATTATTATTATTATTATTATTATTATTATTATTATTATTATTATTATCTTGCTCATCGTAACATACGTATTTCCTTCGTTCATATTGAATACATTCCCCAAAGTAATCTTTGATTGATACTCTCGCTTATACACTTAATAATGTTGAGCGAATATTCTAAATTTTCTTACAATTGGTATCATTTTTTCAAAAATATCTTGCGGTCATATCCAAGCTAATACCGAAGAAAATTGAAATTTCTATTGCTGCTTTTATATTTGTCGTTACGTGAACGCTGCGTCGGCGTAAGAATATCTTTGCAACAAGAAACGTTTATATATACTTATATATTTATATGGGTTATATACTTATATGGGCTCAGTTGTTTCCTTGTTGCACTTTGACGCGAGTGTCGCAGCATATCTTTCGTTTCCATCAACATATCGTGTTTTTGTCTACATTCATCAAGGGGAAACTGATGGCTGTTTTTCCATTTGGTTTCATTCTAACTTACACGCTATATCATTAATTATTCTGCCTCATAATTGTGAAAGCAAGTGCAGCTCCGCGAATCTCAAGTTTGATTATCTGTCCGTCCTAGGTCTACAAGAAGAAGACTGAAGCGGCGAAGAAGGAGTACTTGAAGGCTCTAGCAGCGTACAGGGCGTCTGTGGTGAGCAAGGGAACCGGCGAGAGTGAACATCAATCCCCGCAACAACAGCAGCAGCAACAACAGGCTCATCAGCAACAACAACAACAACAACAACAACAACAACAACAACAACAACAACAACAACAACAACAACAACAACAACAACAGCAACAACAGCAGCAACAACAGCAACAACAGCAACAACAGCAACAACAACAACAACAACAACAGCAACAACAACAACAGCCGCAGCCGCAATCCGTCCAGTACGGTGCTTATGGTGGTTACCCGGGTAATCCGGGACCCGGTAACGTCGCCTACCAAGTCTACAGTCCTCAACCGCAGCCGTCGTCGCCGCAGCAACATCCTCAACATCAGCAGCAGCAGCAACAACAAATGGCCATAAAAAAATCATCTCATCATCTCGTTGGGATGCAAGGGAGTGCTCAACAACCTCAGCAACAGGTACGTCTGACAATTAATTTTGCATTCTATAGACATCCTTAATAAATAATTCCCACGTAATTGGAACCCCATTGGAGACATAAAATAAAAAAAAGTGAACGTAGGAACAGAGGAATAATAATGTCATTTCAGGGTATGATGGGAAATCCAATGGCGCCACCACACATGACGCAGCAACAGCACATGCAGCAACAAGTCTCGCAGCAGCAATACATGCAGCAGGTCAGTGAACTTGCCCTTGGCGCAATCAAGAGACTGAGGAGTGCCCCGACGGACGTACAGCGTCGGCGTTGGTGTGCGCGTAGAACACGCAGGCTGTGCTCACGCGCGTTCCCCCTCTATTCCGTGTACCTCCTCCTTGCTTCGCACTCGTATATCGTATTGTACAGTGGAGAGGAATAAATAGGGGCCCTGGGAAGAAACGAGCGTTAAACAGCGGGTTGCATTAACGGCGGGATTGCGTTAAATTACGGGGCACTTTGAGCCTTGCGGACGTTAGTCAAAATTACTGCTAATTATCCTCCGTGTCGTAACTCGTAACACTACGATCACTTCGATCTCCAGTCTAACTAGAGAAAAAGTCATGGTCAGAGTTTACCTATGCATATCGAGAGGGTAACCCCGTTCGTCTATCGTCTCTTATTCGTAAAATGCGTTCTTTCTTCTCTGTTACCGGATTTTTCACAAGGACTTTAGCGTCCTCGAAGACAAGGCATGTATTTGGTATGTTGGAATAAGGCTTTTCCGTTGGGGTTTGTTGATCCGTTCGATATATCTAGGATCTCGAATCGCACAATTTGTCGCAGTTGGGTATCATTTACTCCAAACTCATTTCATTCAAAACTCTTTTCCGCAAAACCATAACTAGGTTGATGAAACACCATGTCTGTAAATCTTATAAATGATGGATGACACTGATAATAAGGCTGCTTTGTACTGAATATAACTTTTCCGAAACCAGGAGCTCGGCTTCTTAGCTTTCGACCGGAAGTGACGATATTCGAGAAAACATCACCACCAGTTTGAAAATCTCATTTGTCGAGCAGAAGTTACGTCATACCGGAAATACGTCACTTACGGTCAAATAATAATATCTTTCTATAAATTTTCTGTTGCCTAGTTACTTTTAGACGGAAATTTCATTGGCTGAACTGAGTTTGATGCAAATAATACCTTACTTTTGTCATGTTCCTCTCTGTGTACTCGTCTGAAGGAAGCGGGCAAAGATGGTCGATACGAAGACTCTTGACAATAACGTATTTTCGATTATTTGCCTCAAGCCGACTGGAAGTTACTATCTTGTGAGTGGTCCAGACTTGCTGATGAATCGATGATTTGCTTAACATAAGACAATCAATGGATGTGTATTGACATGTAATTACGCGAGACATAACCTCCACTGACACTTTCTGTAGTACAAAGAGACTGCTGCTGTTGGTATCTCGGTGACGTTAAATAAAAGAAATAGTATCATTAAAACGAAGCAGAATATATTAAAAGTGTATAATTTATCGCGTTACCTATAATAATATATCTCATTGGGTTTCAGGTTCCGCAACAACAAGTGCAACAAGTCCAAGTGCCACAGCAGATAATGCATATGAGTCCACCTCGTGGCGACTCTTTATCAAGCCCACCACCAGTCAGCGGATCCCAGGCAGGTCTGGGAGGTCAGAGGCCACCCTCCAACTCTTGCATCCGTCACGGATGTCCCAATCCAGCGGTGTCTAACAGCGAGTGGGAAGACGAGTATTGCAGCAACGAGTGCGTGGTTAGCCACTGCAGGTTTGTGTGAGCATTGTTTTGGATTTTCTCTATTTCAATAACCTAGATATAAGATTGAGTCTAGTGAATTGTTATGAGATATCATGATTACTTCGAAAATTAATTTTTTGGAAGAATATTTAAACAATCTGACATTTTTTTTTTTCTTTACAGAGATGTTTTTACAACGTGGGTATCGTCGAATCAAAATTCACAGCAAAATTTCTCCACCGTCAAGTAAGCGCGATATATAATTGGAGCACGATGATGGACACATTTCGACTACTCAAAGGCCTCGCAGCTTGACAAAAAAAAAAAAAAAAAAACAAAAAAAAAAAAAAAAAAAAAAAAAAAAAAAAAAAAAAAAAATGTGAGAGTTCTGATTAGCTGGGGACAATCACGCATTAAAAAAAAGAGAGAAACCTGAAAAATATTAATGGGTGAAAATCGCGAATTGAACCAATGTGCCGACTCGGCAATGGACGACCTGACTGTGAATTAAGACGCGAACGTTGTTGTTACGTATGAGAGAGACAAATATAGTTTCTCCAAGTAACTTACAAAGCCTTAAAAACTGAATAAATTGATACTTCCGCCGAGGATGTTGAATCAAAGACAGATTGGGTACGACGCGACGTGTGTCCCTGTTTGCTGTATTTCTTTATCTACTCCGTTAAACACTTAAAAACACGGAACGTCGCCAGAATCATCTTGCAATACGCATGCTTGTTCTTTTCATACCAGTCACATTCCGGAAAAAATTAACATAAATGAATCTTGATTAATTGCAACGTATTTATACCATAAGCTTCTCAACTGTAATAGTAACGGAAAAGTACAAGTAACTAATGAAGGACTATACTTGTTGTATGCAAATAAGTGATGCAGCAATGGTGGCCAACGAATTTTTTTCTATATTTGCGAGTAAATGATGAATGACCATTGGCCGAAAGAAGAATCTATTATATAAACTGTACTTACCGGCAGAGTCATGGCCGGTTGTTGCATGATCCATCTTGAACGTTTAGCTAGGAATATACATAAGTGAAGCTCCAATTGAGTACTAATTATATACGTTAAGTGTATATACAATCAGCAGCACAATTTCCTCAAGACATTTTTCACTGGGGAACGTGTGTCGGGCACAGTTCCTGGTTGCTCGCATCGTGTACGGTTATGCTGCATCCATGGTATCACGAACTTCTGATATACTCGTTAACTCGATAGCCAATAATTAGAGAAAGACGACAAAACAACGTTGTCCCTCTTACAATAGGATATTTCCGAAAGCGATAACGCGATGATAGACGATATATTCATTACTGGGCTATATTGCCTATCAAGCTGCGACGCTACACGCAAGGAAAGAAGCATCGGGCTTGGTTCCGTATGTTCTGTTGACATAAAAACGTTGGTATAACGAAGCTAACAATCTCAGCTTAGCAGAGTTATTGAGGATTTATGAATAAACACGTCGATTATTGATCCATCATTACTCACGGACGAAAACGACGCCTTGAAGGGTTACTGGTGAATATGATCGCCACAAAGTCCTTTGAAATCTTTCAGCGATCAACGTTTGCGGATATAGATTTGAAACGGAGTGAAAGAAGCAACAGGGCCAGACATTACTTATTTTTATATCATCATAAGAAGCAGTGTATCCGTAGTTCAATCCAACTCGAAGTGTGGCAACAGCATCATTGAATCGCAGCAAACACAGTCATCAAGTCCTTTTAATATACTATTCAATGTACGAAATAAAGTACTCAGTCATTTGGGGCGTATTATAATCCCAGACAACGTGTCAAAATGATGTATTCGTATATTGGGAGAATGATCCATTGATTGGGGCACCAGTTGCAAACATGCTACGACAGAACCTTGTTATCTTAGAGCGTCAAGAGACGCGAGAAGTTTCAGATAAGTTTAGTTCACTTTATTATTGAAAAGAAGAGATGCATCTATAATATGCGATTTTGTTATTTTTAAATTAGCCCATGCAACATTAGTAATTCAAGTATGGGCTCTGAAACGACTGCGGAATGAATGCTTCGGCGCCAACGTTTAGATCGATTATTTCATTTTTTAAAATTCTACCAAGAGTTATGTCTCTACCACTGTTGAAAAGGAAAAAATCATTTTTATTATCTCCGCGGTTTTTTTTTTATATATATGCTGAGACTTTGTTTTAGACCGAGAAACGTATTTACTTTTGAGACATTCTGTATATGATAACTATTGAAGCAACATATTTTCGCGTTTGCATGAACTATACTGGAAAACCTAGACAGCCGCTAACACTGCTGGATAATCAGAAGAATATTCATATTCCCACCACCAAATTGTAATTGAAAGATTTTCCACAATTTCTTATTCCAATGGTACTATCGTTTATCATCGTTGCTATAAGAGAATTGTACTACACTTCATGCGAACGCGCAGACAGTTAAAAAAAATTATTTTATGCCTTTGTTTCTGATATTCTTATGTACATAAATAAATATATTCTACAGTTATATAGGTTATTATACAATGTATACATAATCAATATTGTATTATATTGATAGTAATTTGTGGTATATTACAAATATATAAATACTATTGCAGAATAAAAATAAGATATTGGTTATCAACGTTTGCCAGATGAGCCCCATTACATAATATGGAGCAAGGCGCATTAATAAGTTATCACGAAACAACACGAATACACGAAAAGGTCCTCTTTATTGTTCATATTCAATCCCGGACATGGAAGCGACAAAGTTTTACAACATTAATCATAAATGCATAAACCTGTAATAAAAGGATAAAACTAGAAACTATTCAGCATATATCGTAAGTAATAGCACTACGCATCAAATGCTAATATATGATGGTGATTTGCAATGACTTTATGTTCATTATTATTGTTTTATGTACAAAGACTTAATTAAACGATTTCAGTCCCAGCAATGACTCAATTTTATTACTTCTACACGCTTATCAATCCACCATCATGTTGAAAATGCTGCGTTTCTGATTTGACGAAATCTAAAACCCTTATAATCCAGGGGTGGGTTCATCTTGTCCCGGTTGGGGCAAGCTGATTCCGCATCTGGTACTGACTTTATATATCATATATAAAAGTCAGTACTGCGATAAAATCCAATATTGGCTGCTAAGAAACAGAAGTACGCCAAATTCTATGTTAAAGTATGCAGATTACGTCCTTCATTTTCTCCGAAATCGATTGATATCGATTTCCACTGACAAATCGACGACACGAAGTGAAATTTTTTTCATACGAATAAATCCACCACGGCGTAATGCGCACGCTTCTGGAGTTCACGACGCGTAAACTTCGATTCTCATAGGCCCATTTTCGCCGCGATTTGTCGGTGAAGTTTACTACATCGTGAAATATGCTATATAATCAATTCGGGGAACAACATGTCGAAAGTCGAATGAGTTTATAGTGAACCGACAAACCTTGGGAAAATTTGGTACCAGTCGATGAGGATAAAAGGTGCACAACATATTTATTTTTTATAATGAAAAAAATGTCACTTCGTGTCGTCGACAAATATATTCGGGCGCGTATGTATAGTTTACGACTTTATTACAACAGTGTTTAAATTGCGAGTTGCCTGACTCATAGTAAAATTTATAATACCTTTGAGATATGTTTCGCTCTTCGCGTAAACAATTTTTGTTCGTACGATAAATATTATATATGTCGGCCCACAGCGTATGAATCGCTGCAAGTGCATGGAATACACCCACTTCTCCTTATATTGAAACATGTCGAGTACGCGCCCGACTTTATGCCTTTTTTTCTGTGGTTTTTAAATTAAACGCGCCATCATGTCTGTCGTTTCTTATTGTTCTGTCATTTGTCTCTAGAACTGAGATTGCACCAATTAACGGAATGTGTGCAGAAACGGTTTATAGAGAAACGGTGGACTGGTTGATGGATCTATCCAACTGGTACGAATCCAGTGGCAGCACCGTCCGGTCGTTGCCTTCCCCCACCTGACTCTTCCGAGCGCAAATGACATGGCTCGCATCACCACCTTGTAACCGTTACCCGTCGTGCATTATTTCGAAGTGGTATCCGTCGTGCTATGGTCGTTTTTGCGAAGTTTCACACGAAAATATCAATCAGGCTGCATAAAAAATGAATTACCAAGAGCAATATAAAAGAAGACCAGCCGGGTTTCATGATACAAACGACGGTCGAATGCTACGTGCAGGGCGACAAGACGAACGCAGACGCGACAACCGTGCACAAAATTTTGCACGACATCGAGATGTTCCTCGAGATGCCGAAGGTATGTATTCCCACAACGCGGGATGACGCTCCTCCATCTTGCGTCTCTGCCCAATATTTCAAATATTCCGCTACCAAATCGTGAGCGTCATAAGATAATAGAGAATAGAAATGCTTTTTTTTTTCTCTATGTAACACAATCGAACTTTTTTGTATTCGCAGAAGGTCGAACCACCCGGCGCTCCGATCTAAGCGCGAGGCTCCGTAGGTGGAAAGAGGAGCGCGCATTAAAAAAGAAAATCGAGCAACAGAAAGAAAAACTGGTCTTCAAAGTCAGCATTGTTTATCACAAGTTTTACTCACCTCCGTTTAGTGACAAGTGCGAGTCAAAAACACAACCATGTCATCCCAAGGGAGGACAGAACGTGAAGGGTCAGCCCATTCCACCAAAGAGAATAACTAGGGCGACTCAGAAGCGGTTGGAAGCATGAAATCTTGCCTTGTCACCCGCTGTGGCATTCGGTTCAAAGGTATCTCCTTTGCCGAAAAGATGCAAAATAAAAAGTCGCCTACCAGCTAATGAAACCAAAACACAGTCATTTGCTCCGTCAAACTACGTATTTACAGCTCCGAAGGGAGTTACGGAGATACCGATGTTTGGTAAGATAGCAATACTTTCAGACATCAGTGTGTTCAAACTTGATCTCGAAACGGCTGTTAAAAAAACTTTAAAAAATGCTTTGAACAACATTGGACAGCCGCCAATAATGAAAGGTAGATTGGAGCGTTGCATGGCTGTGGACAAGCCTCTGAGTCCACCATTGTTGGCAGCAAAATCCAATGGCAATTCATCAACCGATTTCTGTCTACATTTATCTGTGCATGATGAAAGTACCGAGGAAACACCTGCCAAGGATAATCCACCATTGGCTGAAGATATCAACACAGAGATCACGACACCACCTTTTTCAGGTTCTCCAGTTCCTGCATCATGTTCGCCATACATCGTAACGAGTCGTAGAAAGGACAGTGCACGCAAAGAACAGAAAGACAAAATGGGAATTCAACGCTCATCGGTGAACAAAATTCCAACAAAGGACACGGTTATGCAGAGCTTGAATATCTCGGTGGAGGAGGAAGAACAGACCGCACACTACTTCATCTAATGCTTCGTGAAACTGACAGACTTAATGATCTTTGTGCTAAGTGGGATATTTTGAGAACCGATCCAACTTTGAGTGAGGATGCCGCGCCCCAAATCGTTGCCGCGATAGGACAAACGCGGCTTCTCATACGTATGAAATTCGAAGCCTCGTACACGACTGTGAGACTGGCAAAGGTCAGATGCTCGTTAAATGCAAAGATCTCGGCGGTTTCTGGGACTTGATAGACAGAGAAATAAAGGACTGCGATTCGCGATTTTTGAAGCTCCAGTTTCTCGGAGCAAACAATTTGATAGAGGAAGAAGCTGTTGTAACGAAAACAACGAAGAAAAAGGCAGCTCCGGCAAAGACAAAGGCAAAGGTAAATGCAAAGAGCTCGGCGCGCTCGTGGATCTTGGCATCTCGTAAGAAGAAGATCGCACAGGACGCCGTGCTCGACGGTGATGTAATCGCCAGTCCAGGATTCGTCGAAGAGACACCATCGACGAGCAGAATGAGTGAGACTCTAAAAGAACCGGAACGGAAGCGACGAACTTCAACGCCGAAGACTCCAACGTCATTGTTGAAGACAGTTCACTTATCGCAAGCATTGAAAAACGTTCGGAGTCCGTTGGCGGTTATGAAAGTCACCAAAATGTTCAAAACGCCCGAGGTAACCATGGACGACACGATATCGTACGTA